>JBBMKE010409001.1:0-11774 GCA_037834125.1 Lippia alba | reverse complement strand
GACTGTTTTTAAGGCCCTACCCGGACCGGACACGCGACCGGTCATCGGTTGAACCGGTCCGACCGGCCGGTCCGGTCCGGGTTTCAAAACATAGGTTAGTATATATCAATTCAAGGTTGGTAAAAGATAAATGTAAGATGATAAAGAATTAGTTTGTTTCTAGCCATTTCTACAAACAGATGATAAATGTAACAGTTTGAGATGCAATTTTGGATAAATCTCACCCATTTTTCTGAAAATCCTTTTTTCCGAAGCATACTTTATAGGAACTCCCAGTTCATTCTGTCATACGCCTTTGCCATGTCTAGTTTGATCACTATATTTTTTACCCTGCTTTTGTTATCCAACGCATGTACCATCTCTTGGGCTAGAAGTATGTTGTCTCCGATGTCCTTTCCCTGCACAAAACCACTCTGGTTGTTAGAAACAATTTTGGGGAGGAATTTAACAAGTCTAGAGTTAAGGATTTTTGTGATAACCTTATTAGACACATTGCACAAGCTGATAGGACGATAATCGCTCCAATGGGCAGCGTTATCATTTTTTGGAATGAGGATCACAGTGGTTGTCGTGAAGGCCAAAGGCAGATTTCCACCATTAAAGAAATCCCAGACCGCCTCAGACACATCCTCCTTGATCACTTCCCAGAATTTTTGATAGAATATAGCTGAAATTCCATCAGCACCCGCAGCACTACTAGGGTTGAGTTCGAAAACATTATCGCGAATTTCCTCCCTTGTAGGAATGGCGTCAAGTATCTCAGTATCAGCCTCTGTAAGTGCGTTGTTAATGTCATCCAAGCTGCTGGTATTGTGGCCTATGTTAGGCTCAGTCAGGAGTTGTTCGAAGTACTCTTTTATCGAGTTCCGTATAAAAGCTGGCTCCATGATCTCATTGTCACCTTCGTGTATCACATTAATCCTCCTTCAGAAACGCTTTTTCTTTACGAGCGAGTGGAAATATTTGGTATTCCTTTCCCCGTCTTTTATCCACTTACAGGAGGATTTTTGTGTCCAAAAATCCTCTTCCATAGCCAGCACTAGTTTTCTTTCAGCAATCTTTTTATTCCAATTCACAAGTGCATCATCCATCGGGTTATTTTCAAAGTTCCATTCCGCCTCAAGTTCTTCTCGTTCAGCCTCCTTCACCTTGTCAAACACATTCCCAAAAACGCTTTTATTCCACCCTTTGAGTCTTGAGATGGATTTTTAGTTGCTTGAGCTTGTCGGCTAGTTTTCTCATACCATAGCTTTGTAACGGCTGGTTCCAGTTTGCTGCTACCGTTGATTCCAGCTCATGGTGACGTAACCACATTTCCTGAAATCTGAATGCCACAGGATGTGTAGGAGCTCCATCATTCAAGTTTATTAACAATAGACAGTGATCAGAGGAGCTTTTAGGCAGATGTTTAACATCCGTTAGAGCGAATAACTCAGACAAAGGCTCATTAAATAAGACCCTATCAAGTTTTTTCCACCATTTTATTTGTCCACGTAAATACCGATCCCTCCACTTGCGGTTCAATCAAACCACATTTATCAATAAAGTCACAAAACTCATTCATGGCTTGGAAATCATGATCCAGGGCGTCTTTTGTTTCTGAAAGAGAAGTAACCGTATTGAAATCACCCCCTATAAGCCACGGTGTACTGTTGTTATCTTGTTGACTGAAGTGATCCCAGATGATCCTTCGAGCTACTGTATTACACCGAGCGTATACGATGGTTAATAAGCAGGATTTATTGGTGTGTTTCCAGCCAACCCGTAGGTGAAGGAATTGTCGATCATCATTAATAACTTCCACGTCCAAATCCTCGCAAGTGAAAAACCAAATATGGTTAGAACAATTAGCTATAACATTATTAAAACAAAATTTACGGCACATTAGGACACTATCTAACGCAATCATAGGTTCAAGAATCGCAACAAAATTAAACTTATTCTTTAAGCAGAATTGGTTGAGAGAGCGCTGATGGTCTGCTTTGCCCATGCCTCTCACGTTCCAAATCAATCCTTTCTGGATCATGGTAAACCTTCATTTTCGGTCAACGATCTCATCGTTCCTTTAGGGGTCGTTTTGTTCTTTGGTGGTCTGCCACGTTTCTTTTTCTGGGTAACTGGGGTGAAGACTCCATCACCTTCTCCATCTGAATTGGCCGCTTTATGTAAGGCGACCTGTTTGATCTCTGCCAGTTTATCTCCATGCTCCTCCGAAGGGTCTGGCTCCTGCTCGCTGCTAACACACAGATCTTCCTCTGATTCCGAATCAGTATGGCTTCCATTATTAATATCATCATCCTGTAATTCTGAGCCTTGCTTGTCATCACCTTGAACATGTTGTAATACCTGACCTGTGACCTGAGGATTATCCAGTGTTAGATTCTGAACATTTGAAACACTTGTCTCTGCATCGTGTGATCTCTGTTTTTCTTTCCAAACCATGTCTTTATTGCTTGCATTTTTTCTCCTGTTATCTCCAGCATTTTGTGTTGTTTTTTCCTCATATACAAGTTTGTTTTTGTCTTTTTCTCATCCAGGTTGATCCTCTACACTTTTCTATATTGTTCCGATATCTCTCTTGTCTTGAATCACTTTGCGCAGATCTGCTTGTTCTTCATTCACTCCTATGCCACAGTGTCATGACACTCTTTCTTGTCGTGCCCTAATTTGGAGTATTTTTTTACAGTAGACTGGAAGCCTTTCGTAAACTATAGGCTGTATTAGGGTTCCCCCATTAAAGCCTATACTGATCTTCATTTTCAAGGTTTGATAAGATCAAGTTCCACGCAAGCACGTGCGTAATCTGGACGGTTGCAGTCAAAAGTTCCGTCATCAAATCCTAATGGTTCGCCGATCTGGCTAACAATATCATGCAATATGTCTGGATTGAAGAATTGCATCTTCAAAGCTGGTAGCTTGATCCAAACGGGTGCTATTGAAGACTCCACTTTAGGGTTGAAAGTAGGCGTCCATTTTAGAACCCTCATCGAAAATCCATCAAAGTTAATGATTCGGCGTAACCAAATTTTGAATAATCCTCCTCACAGTTCAATCTGATTAGTACATGCTTGATGTTCATGACTCCCAGTTTAAATTCACCGTTGAGTTCAAGCTCCATGAAGAGCTCCTGGAGTCGTGCCATGGTAGGATAACCATGTGAAAACTTCCCGCTAAGCGCAAATCTGAACGGTTTGGAGAGCTCTTCAATCTCATCATCGGAAAGTTGTATGTGTGGAATTCCGTTGCTTTTCGAGACCACACTATACGATTTTCTATCATTCTGTTTGTTGAAAACATGGATCTTCCCCACACGAGGGATCACGGGCTGCTTTGCTGTGGCTGTCGCTGCTGCATACGTACGTCGTTGCTGCACTCCAGAAGTATTGTCCCCCGTCAGTGGCTTTTCCGGCGGGGGATCGTCTGCCGCAGGCGGCATGTGCTTAGGGTTAGGGTTTACGCAGAGAGAGGGTTTTTGATTTTTTTTTATCTTTGTTATTTAATACTTGTTTGAGATTGAGCAGCTAATTTGCTCCAAACTGCATACTTGAATGTGAATAATACGGATACAAATTAATAATCCTGAAAAGTATTATTCTATTCCTTGCCAAATGAGGTACTTAAATTTTCAATCCCCAAACTCGATCGTACAATTTTAATAAGTGGTTGATCGACATCTTGACATTTTTGCATAGAATATATGAATCTTTAATTGTGCATATCTATATGTTTAAAAATTATATACTATATTTTCTAATATACAACCATGTCCATAAGACAAGCATAATGTGTTTTGATTGTAAAGGTTTCAAGGTATTTTTATGAGTAATATAGATTTTAAAAAGAAAAAAGTTGTTTAGAGCAAATGCATGCGCGAATTACATGTATGCAAATGTGACTGTTCTAAACAAAAACCTATTGCTGTTATGGGTCTTTTAACGATGATAATTATTAGGGTTAAACACATATATCCCCCCGTCCTTTCTCCATTTTTGCACTTTTCCCCATATCCTTTTATTTTTGGCACTAAATCCCCCAACTTTTGAAAAATCGCACTTTTGGCCCCTTTTAAAAAACTTTAACAAAGAATATTTGTATGATGCTGATATCAAATGTGTTGATATGATATATCAAATTGAAACTCTCGACGCAAGGAACACAAAAATGGTCTCGAAATCAAAATCCGACAACCGACGAAGAAGAAATCATCAGTCAAAGGTGACACACGACAAACGAAGTGTTTGGCGGCTAATAGGGTCGGATGGCGTATGGATTTTGTTCTCCTTGGAGAGATGAGCAAGATAGCGATGGTCTTGGAACTTGGATCGCCATAACGGAAGAGAAATCGATAGTCAACGCTTGGTCAAAAGGGTCAAGTGTTTGATTTTTTAAAAGTTGAGGAGTTTAATGTCAAAAATAAAAGGATAGGGTGGAAAATGCAAAAAAGGCCAATGGATGGGGGGTTATATGTGTTTAACCCTAATACTTATTATGTTTTTGGTGAAATTTAATGATAATAATTATTGGTCCTCGTACGTTTCATGACTAATATTAATGATTATGGTCTTTGATATATTGTATTCTTACTAAAATTGGGAAAATTATATCTTAAGCTCGGCTGAGCCGACCCCAATTAATTAAAAAACAAGTGTATTGAATTTGTCATTTGATTTGTCATTCTTCTTAAAATTTTCACCAACCACACAGATAAGTGTAAAACACTAACTCCCTCATTACATCAGCTTAGTTGAGTCAGACTCGAGTTAGAATTATTTAAAATTATTGTTTTATTATCATAGTAACCGAATTTTGCGGAACCAACTGATACATATTATAACATTATTATATAAATGATAAACCTCATTAAAAATGTGGTCACGCTTTTTATTTACAAATTCATTATTTTGGCAAGTTACATTTATATATGCATTTCATGGGGTAGGATGTATAACAATTATTAGTTAGCATTAATTTTATTTAGTGAGTTTAAATAAATAATTGATACTTTGTCGTATATATATTACTGACTATTAATTGCATGTGAATTTATGTGAAATTTTAGTGCCGACTAATAATTTTAATTTGATCGTAAATATTATCTCTATATATTAAAGTGACCAAATGCATTTAATATGAATAGCTAAACTAATTTGTGTGTTGTACCTTATAACTAAAAATATTAATCATCTCCCGACCTCTAGTAGTTTATAATGGGTTGTATCCCAAACCGAGTTGAGTTAAAATTTCAAATATCTGATCTATCAAATTTACAGGTTTCAAATGTCCTATATATGCCCCCCCCCGCCAAATTTATCGAACATATATTAGATCAAAGGCTCGAAACATCAATTAATTTACGACTATATTATTATTATCATATTATGTAATGGAATAGGAGAAATCGTTCTTTTGGTCCTATAAAAATATAACTTGCACGAAACCTAGCTAGTTTAATTTATATTTTAAAGCTAATAATAAATCAGCAATCTGGTGATCTAATTGTGAAAATTAATACCCCAAGTTTACGTTTCATTTGGAACATATGAGTTTGTCAATTATTTTTATTTGAGAATATTATGCATTGATTGTAATTAGAGAGGTTAAGTCTCTTATTTTATGATGACACTTCTACAAATATTATTTCATTATGTTATGTCGAATGTCCTATTCGATTATTTTCAAGTGAGAAATTTAAAAAAATATATTATATCGTATTCATATATTATCGTATATATCCGTGTTTTTTATCTGTATCTGTGCATTATATTAAATTTCTTATTATTTTACTAGTTAATAAAAAGAAAGAAAGAAGAAAAACTCTATCCGATAAGAAAGATTCCACTCGTTGCCTCGAAGCCATTAAATTACTAGAGATTCTACTTAAAATGGTGTGTAAGAAGCATCAAAGTGTAACATGAAGAGAAAAAGAAATCTTAAAGCCACTTTTACACTAATCTTTTGAACCCCTCGAGAAACTCGTGTCATACAAGTCTTATTCAGAATCAATCCTCTATTCTTAGAGTTCAAATAAAAATGAACCGTGGAAGGAGAACTGAAATTCTAGTCTTTTAATTAACATTAAATTGTCATTATGAGTACCGAAAAAAAAATTAAATTTTCATTATAAGTTACCTAACATTAGCCCAAGAGAAGAGGATAGGGTTTCATATTTTGATGTAGGACCATTTTAACACACTCCCCAGAGTTACAGAACCCAACTGGAGTGTGAAGTTAGACTAACTCAAAAAGTCATGATTGTCAAACTATCATATATTGAACATCACGTTTTTTAATTCTCAATACAGAAAATTTTAAGCGTAATGTTCTGATCTGTTGGATAATTTGAGCAACAAGGGCGTGATTTCACTATAACAAATGTAACGGTCGAGGCGAGAGTTCGACTCTCTTTCCTTAAGACGAAATTGCCCCGCTCAGGTGTTACGGATTAGCAGCAATTGTCTCCCAAGATACAACGACCACTTCTCGCAATAGGAGCACTCCAAATTACGAGATCCACGAACTTTAAGTGTTTTGAACTCTCTCAACCTTAAATGTAAGAATAAACTCTACTATGTATTTGTGAGTACTTGTATGTATCTATGGAATGTGATTTGAATGAATGAAAATGCAAAGTATGGTAGTCTATTTATGGACTATAATGTACCTCTTCAAAAGGGTTGCAACTCTTCGTAAATAATTAATTGAGTCATTCCAATATTACCGAAACAGTGCACAATTGCATTGTAACTTTTCGGTTTCAATTTGTGAATCATCGCAACTTTCCAATTGGTTTCACAAATTGGTAAAGATAATGCACATTTGCCAAGCACCGGCATCAAACAAAATTGGAGGCACTGTTTTGCTAATTGCATTTAATGTAATTTCCTAATGGAAAGTCACCAACTGGAAACGGTGCATTATTTGAATGCATCTTCTCATTCCTTTCTTAATTATAAAATAAATGATTGTCTTATTTGAATCCGGTGCCCCAATGCCGTAACGTTACGAACTCTCGGCAATTGTAATATATAATTGTGTTTTTATTAATTCCAATTTTCTCATTCATCAAGGTTTTAGATTTTAGTAAAAATATATATAATATTTATCTAAAATCCAACAAGCTTTAGACTGGCCCATGCCCAAGTACCTTAACTCAAATACCACAAATCATCTTTGGGATCACCAAGCTTTTCTAACTTAATTCTGTGCAAACTTCATTCAAGAACCATGTATTAGACAAAAGTAGCTACCAGAACCTTGAGATGCTGTGGATTATTAGGTTGGATGGACTAGACAGTTTTGGGGATTTATTAGAATGTATGCCCTGCAAAATTGTGTTAGTTCAAGCCTCTGTTGTGACATAGTTTTTTCTTGTTGCAGTGTGTTTTTTAATTTTGTGGATAATTAATTTATCATCCATACAACTTAAAAGTCCTTGGACTATATAATAACTGGAATACAGGATAAATAAATGCCAACTTCCATAATCATACTTCATGACACCTGCGAATCATAAGCATTATCATAGGTACATGAAAAACAAGTTTAATAAACTAATCCAAAAGGGACAAGAAAAAAGCTAAGAAAGTCGGACAAAGATTAGATTCTTGTAAATACTCACATCATTAGGATTGTGGAAACCTGAGTATCTGTATAAGCATAGATTCAAACATAGGAACTAAATTGTTGTCACTTCCCGCGGTTGTTGCTTTCCTATTGATTAATTCCTTACTTATCAGATTTTTTGTTTTATTAATAATTATATCTTTATTTCGTTACATTCTTTTCCCCAACTACCTGTTTATTTACTCTTATCTATCGATTGGAAAGGATACCAAACAATTGTTTGATTTTCACTTCTCTATGGAATCGACACTTATGTGCTACACCTTACAAGTGTACACTTTGCACGCATATAGGATTATTAATTAAAACTACATCCCAACATCTCACTTTCTTTAAAAGAAAAAGAAAAAATACTCATGAAATAGAATTTGCAAACATCAATTAATTGGGCATATCTCTTTCATGCTATAGATAATTTTATTGGGTAATTCTAGCCCCGAGCCTGGCTCGGTCGAACTGGTGTAACAAGAGGTCAGTGTTTTGCACTTGCCGTTTGGTTGGTAGAAAATTTAGGGAGAGTGACCAATAGGGGTGTGCGATCGGATCGGGACGGGGAGTTCGGGATTTATGGAGTTCGGGGACGGGTACCCAAATCCCCGAATAAAACTTCGGGGTCGGAGCCTTTCTAATGGAGATCTCAATCACACCTTCACTAATTCCAATAGCCTTTGGAATTTCTCACTTCTTCCTTTCGTTTCTCCATTGCTAAATTTGACCCTAAATGAAAACTCTCAATTCTCTGTGAATCTGACTCAGAAATTTCTAGTTCTCACATCTTTCTCATCTCCGACTTTGGAAACTTCGACGTCTCTCTTCTTCTCCATGCAACCAGTCCACCGCCTCTTCAACTAAAACAAGTTTTGCAATTTTGTTTAGGTCAAATTCTGTAGATTGTAATGCCAAGAGAGATGATGTTAATTCTTAAATTACAACATGTTTTAAAGACATGCCCAATTTTTTTTTTCAATTCGAAGACTGACCCATTTCTTTTGATTCAAAGACAGGCCCATTTGCTCATTTAACCATCTAATAATGTAATAAGAAAAGAAAGAAAAATACCTAATCCCATCCCAAATCCCGAACTCCCCAACTCGTCGGGTACCCGACTTTTTCGGGATGGGCTCGGGGACCTAATTTCTCATCCCGACCCCAAACTTCCCGATCCCAAACTCCCCGAATCTCGAACTCCCCGTCCCGCGCCCACTCCTAGTGACCAATCAAATAGCAAATATAATACACTTGCCTTTTTAATTGGGTGGGTTCGGCCAAACCTGATCTAGGCTAAAATTTTCTTATTTTATCTTGTTGCCTGCATTCTTGGTATGGATTTTAGATTCTTTCTCATGCGCACAAAAAATACGACACCACTAGATTTGTAGATTTAGGCTTTGAGTTGTCGAATAAAGAAGGAAAATCGAGATGAACAATGAGAAAATGTGAATTATTATTGATTGTTGTGAGGAAAAATACAAGAAATATCAGAGATACAATTACAATCTGAAAATGCGCTAGCTAGAAAGTGAATGTCTTCTCTAAAAGACTCTCTCTCCTTTTCTAGCTCTTCGTTTGTTAGGGTTTGAGCTAAAAATGGGGGAAGTTATTCCCCACTACCTAAATTCAAAATCTTTTCTTATCCCCTACTCTTCTCAACCACCTCAAAGTGTCCTAACTGAGTGGGAGTATGTTAAATTCGTTTGGGGCAAGTCCTCCGACCCGATCAACCCAAAGTCGACCATCTACCTTCTGATGACCCGTAGTGCTGCAACATACCTCCTGGCTGGACCCGTAGCGCTGCAACGTCCGTCCTGGCTTGATGGTGGATTCTTCCTTCCTGCTACTTGTTTGAGTTTGGGTCTTTTGTGCTACCTTCTTGATTTGGGTCGTGTCTAATTTGGGGTGTATCACTTTCCATATTTTCAATTTCGGGCAAATTTGGCATTAACTATATTTAGTTCTGTTTCATTAAATGTTCTCTGTCTAAAATTCCTCAAAAGTCTTGACCTCTTGTATTAAAAGATAGGGATAATTACGAACAGTCGGTTGAATTATAGTGAAAATATAAATTCCCCTTAAGGTTTGAGAAATTACGATCTTTCCCCTAGCATGTTATCTCTAAGTTTAATAGATTGTGTGACAACAGGAATTGATCCAAGAGTTTAAAGGGTTCATTATCCAATGCAATGACCCGAGTTTGAATCCGTGTGTGTTAAAAAAAAGAAAAAATAATAATAGATTGTGTGATTTTACTATTTTACCTCTAATATACTAAAACTCAAGGGGCATATGTAATAAAGACTCCAAAGACAAGGATATGGGTGTACATAAACCCGCGTAACCCGCTAAATCTGCCCGAACCGAATCAATCCCGAATATCGCCGATTGAAAATTTTAAAATATTCACTGTGGTTAGAAAATATTACAACCCGCCACTTTCGGGTCGAGTGGTGGGTCTAATTATTCAATACCGTCTAAACCGCAACCCCCGTTATATATATTTATATTTTATACATACTTATATATATACATGATACACAAATATACAAATTATACACACATATATATACATAATACATTTATATGTTAAACTGATATTATATAAGTTCTTTAATAAACAACAAAATTATACCACATGATTTATATTTATGAAATTATATTATTTATTTTATTTTCATCTACTTAGAAATTATACATATTTGTGTGACAATAGATTATGAACTAGAATAAATTCTTAAATGCTATATATTTTCTTTTAGTTATTGAATTAAACGTATACATTTTTTTTACAAAAGTATATGTAAAAGTTGGCAAACCTCTATTTGGCCCGCTATATAGTTGTATCCGCCCAACCCAAACCGCTCTGTTTGAAAAAAGTATTATGAAATTTTGGTTTGTATTTTTATAAACCCACATAATTCTGGTCGGGTGAAATTTTACTTATAAAACCACCCGTACCCGACCACGTACATTCCTAAGCAAGGGAGTTAATGAAATTCTTAGGTGGTTCGATGTAAGTGTTCGTGTTTTGTACCTACTAGCATCTAAATACATTAGGGATCACCAATATTTGGAATACTTTATTTAAATAACTCTAAAGGATATTTATCTAAATTTACTAATTTATTTATTGATATTGATGTGTGTGTTATAGTTTTCTATTTCAGAGAAACTTTTTATTATTTCAAATAAACAAACTTATGCAAAATATAGGGAAAATCTCATTTTTGGTCTATCATATTAATGCATTTTTACTTTTGGTCTCATTGATTACAGGATTCTCACTTTTGATCCTGTACATTTTAAAAAATCTCAAAATTGGTCCCCCGTTAACCATTTCGTCATTTGACTAATGGTTGACCCAATGTCCATTTAAAATCTTGGGAAAAATCTCATTTTTGGTCCCACAGATTAATCTATTTTTACATTTGGTCCCATATATTTAAAAAAATCTCAAAATTGGTGCCCCTTTTAAACAGACATGTGGGTCAACCATTAGTCAAATGATGGAATGGTAAATGGGGGACCAATTTTGAGATTTTTTGAAAGTATGAGATCAAAAGTGAGAATCCTATAATCAATGGGACCAAAAGTAAAAATGGGTTAATCTGTGGGACCAAAAATAATATTTTTCCCAACATATACTTTAAACCGATATACAAACGTAAAGTAGAATTTGTAATTTTTTATCATATTTTATAGGAATAAATATGCATAAAATATCTATTTTGATTTATACTTATCGTCATAATATGAATATTAAATTAAATTACAATTTTTTAAATTAAAAGATGCAAGTTTAACCAATATAACAAATATACTTACAATTTCAATATTATTATAATATACCCCCAAAGTAGAATTAGAATTATTGAAAATAAATTAGCTAAAGTCATCAAAATTTAATATCGTAATTAAATTTGTGAGAGAAAATATGTTCCTAATTTTTAAAATTTGAGGAGTAACCTGTCATAATACGTTAGTAATTATCCCTAAAACATATTATAAGAGTCTTCATATCGGAGTTAACTGCACCAAACCCCTTGTGTTATTTTCAATTTACAGAAAAAACCCTCAGTCATGAAAATTAGTTAAAATAACCTTATGTAATTTTATTTTTTGCACACCGCCCCCCGATGTCATTTGGTCAACTATTA
>JBBMKE010408992.1:0-10000 GCA_037834125.1 Lippia alba | reverse complement strand
TTTCCCGCTCCACCTACTGATGTAGTGAATCTCGAGAATCTTCCTTACCAGTGGATTCGGGATCACGAAAAACAAATAGGTGATCTCATCCGCAAATTTCGCAAAGAAGAGGGTCTCAGGCGCCCGGCTCCGGAGAAGGTAGAAAAGAGAAAGATTGAAAGGGCAAGATGATCAAACACTTCCGAGAATTCTTTGGGATCTGCAACTCAATAAAAAAGAAAGTGCTTATTACAAGAGTAGTAAAGAAATGTTTGATGGCCTTTTCAAAAAAAAGCTTCAAACATCAATGCGAAATTCTATAATAGCCAGTCATCAATTGGAAGCGGGCAAGAGACCTCATCTTGCTTCTGACGAAGCTTCTAGCAATAGATAAGAAGCATTCTGGTATGGCAGGAATACAAATAGGTCGACCACTACATAGGAGCGATAGCGAAGCCAAGCCGTATAAAGGCGAGCAGCACTTATAGCAATAGCAAACGGCCTACTTATAGCCCTATACAAACCTTAGAAAAGCGCCCACACGGGTAGTGAGACTTTCTATCTATTAAAACCTGAGTACCCATACATGATGCAAATGTGTTGAGAACATCGTCATTCTAAGATAGAAGATTCGATCCGGGGAAATAAATAAATAAATATATATATATATATATATATATATATATATATACTAGAATGCAGATATATATCTAAGGGTTTATAAAACAATAAAAAACAGGACGGTCATATGACAATATTTAATATATATAATAGGTCAATGTCCCAGCGGAAAAAGTTAAAGGCACTCACTTGGTATACGTCTAAACCTCAATAGGAAGATCCAGAGATTGAGCTATAAAGTTACCTAATATTCGACGATAAAATTTTATTTAGAACTCATTCTTGGATTAAAAGAATTCCATTGACTAAAAACAATTCAAATCTCAAGGTCTGCCGAATCGGGTAAAACTATTTCAGGAAATAATATGGTCAGTTGAGTTAGTATTTATTTCTAATTGATCTTATTAAAATAATTGCTAATAATAATCACAACATTGTGTTATAATATTAGATTTACATCATACTAGAGACATATGTACACGTAGCATGTAGGAAGATTTAATAGCTTTAACATGCTGGATACCATGAAAAATTTTCTGAAAAATATCTAACATTTGTGAGTTTAGGATATAACATGATTAGGAATTCTAAAATATAAATATTTTCTTAAGGATATACGAGAGTTGGAAATAACTTAAATTTTAAAAGCAGTTGTATTACAAATATAAAACATATTAGTCATTATCAATTTTAATCTCTCAGCCCCATTCTAATCATTATACACATATAGGCATACACATGTGAATTAACTTAATTAGAACCTAAACTTCATGTTCACAATTAGAACGTGTATTATAATATAATAAGACATGTGTGCAACCTAATCATTATATATACAGGTACAGTAGATATAATAAGAAATATAAGGAATACTTCAAGTTTTTCCTAATAATTAGAAAGAGAGATCATAAGGAACGTACCTTTGGTCGCTGAGTAAAAGTGACAACTAAAGCCATTTATTTAGAGTAATTTTAATCCGAACCTGACTTGGCCAAATCGATGTAACGAGAGGGCGAATATTTTGTACTTATCGTGTGGTTGGTGAAAAATTTGGAAAGAGTGATTAATCAAATATTAAATATAATACACTTGATTTTTAATTAATTGAATCCGATCAAATCGAATTTGGGCTAAAATTTTCCATTTGTATAGGGGTGATTGGCGTAATTACTCGGTCAGAGAAATTACACCTATTCATAACGTGTAAATTTTTGGACCGTAAAGAAACGATAACAATTACCCCTAAAGTTAACTCTAATGCGTTGCATCTCTATCTCTATGCTGTTCATTTATCTCTTTGAAAGTATTATTATTTTATTAAGAAATATCTAAAATTAAAATACTTTATAAGGTTAAAAATCTTTTACTTTAATAATAATATCTAAATCAAATATCTACAGATTTTTACATTTCGTATCTATCTAAAATAAGATATCTAAAAGTTAAGATAGTTTTATTATTTTCCATAAAATATCCATAATTTATAAAATTAAATATTTAGGGTATTTTAGGATTAGTACCAACTCTATTATTATCTTATGTACTAAAAGTAAACAATGTAATATACTTTATAACATTAAATATGTATAATTTATATAATACAAGCTAAATATCTAGAATTTTATCTAATAAAGTCAACTATCTAGTTGAATTTTGAGTAATTAATTTTTGTAAGTTTAGCATTATAATTGCTAAAACTTTAATATAAATTAGTAATATGTATATATGGTTCAATATTTAGTTATTAATAAATTTGGGGTGTGACACTGCCGATGATGTCACTGATGCTAAGAAAAGGGCTTTTGCCCAATGTGAGAGATAGTCCTTCCCTCCTAGCTTTGAAGAAATTTATTGGTGAGCATCTAGCTAGTTCATTGGTGAGCATCTAGCTAGTTCATTCCCTCCTAGCCCCATATGAGTCTAAGGAGCACTATGATGCGATAGGAGAAAGATATCGCGTGTTTGACAAGTTTGAGGCTGGAAACCTACAGCGCCCGACACGTGACGCCACATCCCCCGCACCGAGATCCGACCCGCATATGAAACGGACAATTCATACACGTGCCAAGTCACGGCATACGGGGACTCTACACACACACTAAGCTAGGCGAGACTAACCCTTGAACCATTCAATACAAGTTTAAAGCAATAAGTCAGAGTGAAACATTAAAGAGCGGAAGCTACATATTCATAACAAGATCAACCCTGTACAATCCATAAATATTTACATCTAGGCATGGCCTTCACAGTCTCAAAACATATCAAAAGGCGCCACAGGCGTTCAATACATGAGTACAATAAGTAATTATGAGTGTGAGTGGTATACATAAATGCTAGACTAGAATGCAAGACACAATTGACTCGTATTCCCACCTAGCACCCTCACACCTGCAAAAGAACTGAAAACCAAATGAGATCAGTCTAAAAGAGACTGGTGGGTATAAAATAAGGCATACGTATAATATAAGACAGTATTTAAACATTCACATGCAAGTTATAATCTCGAGTAAGGTTTTCGAAAACATTTCCCAAGAGGGTGAAGAAAGAAATCATCAAAGGGGATTATAACAATCATTTTACATTAGGTCTTTAGTGACCTGGCGAGGGGGCGTGCATTATCTCCAACCAACACCTCGTGTAATCCATTAGACATTCATTTATTCTTTCATTTCATGCATTACTTTCTTTTGTGCACATTCATTAGCATTTACCCTTTTTCCTCCGGGTGGTGGATGGATTTGCAAAGCCCGGCCACCCATTCATTGACCAAAAGGGGTTACATGACTCCCCAAATAGCACTCAGCGTCCATTCCCCGCTATCTCCAATGAGGTCCGGTTACGCCGTTCATTGGTGGGACCAGTGTGAGGGATCACCGTCAGCCCTTGCCTTCCCGTATAGCCACTCACACCAAGACCCTGGGCCCCATTCTGTGCATTCGATCCGTTCTCACCAAAACATTTGGTAGTGTTCATAAAAGAAGGCTTTACATTCAAAATCATGTACACGAAAAGGACTCAATATACATATACATATCTTTGGTTCAAAACTTTTCACATAAGAGGTATATAGGTCATTTTTAACTAGTAGTAGAGAAACCCACCTTAGAAAGCCAAAAGAAGAACACAAGCCTCACTATCCGGCCTCGTCTTCGAAAGAATCCGAATCTGCATAAGAAAAGTGGTGTGAGACTCAATATGACCAAATAAGATTCTCGACAATGCTATGATATGATATGAGATGCATGAAAGATCAAATCAATGTCATAGAGAGTCATTTAAGTACAATTTCAATCATTCATTCGTTCTTTGAAACATTCACATTCATTCGAAGTCATAACTTCCACATATCAATTCAAATCAAGACAAAAGTGGGTAACGGCTGTTACCTGATATAGGGGATTCTGGACCAGCAGGAACGGCCGTACCACCCAAAGAATGCAAACAAGAGGTAAAGAGCATTACCCCGTCCAGGGCTAAGAATTTCGATTTTCGGCCCTATTTTCACCCCTAAAGCCATAACCAATCAACACTAAAAATACCCAAACACATCAAGGCATGCTCCAACACAATTAAACTAAGAAATCAAGCCTCAAACACATCAGGAAATGAGCTAAAACACGAGCTAAGACAAGGTGTGTGCATATGTGATCATTTCTCCAACAAAACCTTCAAGTTCAATAATGGCAACTCATTAATACCTCAACTACCAACTAAAATGGTTCTATACAAACATTTATACATGATTAAGGATTAATTATCATCAATCAAATTTAAGAAAACCACAAGGAAGCATGCTTGATCAACATAATTTCATCAAACCCTTACTATTACATTCATGATCCAAAACCTTAGCAAATCTCCATGAAATTTAGCAAATAAATAGGCAAAAGAAACAGGAGAAGATTTTAAACAAGAATATGAACTTACCTTTCGAAGTTGGGAAGAGATGGAGGGCTTGAGCTCTTGGAGAAGATAATGAATAGTAACTTTTCTTGAGTGCAAGAGGGGGCTCGGTTTTGCCGAGATTTTCTGTAAGTTTGGAGAATGAAATTGAAATGAAATATGTATTAGTTGAAATAGGGTTAATTATGGAGCAAGTGGGTCCAAGTTTCACTTAATTTGGATTTAAAATGAGAGAGATATGGCCATTTTAGTGGGTTAAGGTCATTCTAGCTGAGAAAGAGGGGCTCGTGTGAGTTCCACGTAAATTTCAATGGTCTAAATGATTTTAGAAAAATATGAGGCTATCGAGTCAAAATCATCAATTCGATCTCAACGGAGATGACGGAATTCGATTTCGAATTCCCGAACTCAAAATATGCATGCCGGAACGAAAGGCGCGCTAATTGCTTGTTAGCCTCCTTTTCAGTCACGTAATTAAAATAAAATCCATATGCATGCCAAATAAATCTGGAAATGAAATACGAGCACATGCACACATTCATAACATACATATCCATCACATATTCAAATTCCACGAAATTCTGAATTCAATACACATAGAATCGGCACGTGATCAAATCATTCATGCGCAAATCATTCGAACGTTCAAATATTCAATCAAATCATATAATCACTTATTCACTTAGATCATAAATGCAATTAATTTCAATGAATATCAAATTAAATCACATAATAGCATAAAGAGAAGTCGTATCGAGAAAGTCCCGCCCTTAGCCAAGAGTGGACTTGGCGGTCCCGCAAAGTCGGTCAACGGGAGCTAAGATATGGCTATGCTTGTCTAAAACAATGACAGAAAGAAAGCAAAAATTCGATGAAGACAGAGATAGAGATATAGAAAGTGTGCCGCGAGTGAATAGTTCTATGGTCGTTGGGTGCGACTCTTTACTTTCTGGAATAATCTTTTTAGGAGGGACAATTAAAAGAATTTAAATTGGAAAAATAGTATCACACACGTCATACCTATACGGCCGAACGATTGGGGCATCACAACCTCTCCCCTTTAAAAAGAATCCATACTCGGATTCACTACTCGACCAAAAATAACTTGGGATCAAATTTTCTCATCTTATCCTCCATCTCCCACGTTACTTCTTCTGTGTTATCGCTTCTCCATAAAACCTTAACAAGTAGGATTCGCTGATTTCTTAATTCTTGAAATTTTTGATATAAAATTCAAATCGGTTTCTGAACGAAGGTGAGATTCGGTTCAAGTTCCACTTCTACTAATGCCTCAATTGGTAGAATCTCTGACTCATCCCGATATTACTTTCGGAGTTGGGAAACATGAAATACATTATGAATTCCGGTCATATTTGGAGGCAAATCCAAATGGTAAGTTGTATTCCCGACTCTTTCTAATATTTCAAACGGTCTCAAATACCTAGGGTTCAATTTCCCTCCTTTACCAATTCTCATGAACCCTTTTCGTGGAGAAGCCTTCAGAAACACTCTATCGCCAACCTCAAAATATATATCTTTTCTCCAACAGTTAGCATAACTCTTTTGGCGATCCTGAGCGGCCTTCATCCATTGTCGTATTATTATCTGGACCTTATCAATTGTATCTTGAACGGACTTAGAGGGTTTGTCTTCATTCTGGCCTTTTTTTACACCCTCTTGTTTGGTCCAGTTCCATTCCTTTAGATCAAAAAACAACAGAGATCGACATTTTCCTCCATACAGAGCTTCATAAGGCACCATCTTAATCGATTCTTGGTAGCTATTATTATAAGCAAACTCTATCAATGGAAATTGTTCACTCCAAGAAGTTGAGAAGTCTAAAGCACATGCTCTCAACATATTTCCCAGACATTTAATTAATCTTTCTGACTGCCCATCTGTCTGAGGGTGAAAACTCGTACTGAACTGAAGTTTCGTGCCCAGATTTCTTTGAAGCTCTTGTTAGAAACTAAAAGTGAACCTTGAATCCCTATCTGATACAATACTTACCGGTACTCTATGGAGTTGAAAAATCTCATCACAATATTTCTTGGCCAGTTTCTCCACTCATCTTTCATCCGGATAGCAAGAAAATGAGCTGATTTTGTTTATCTATCCATTATTACCCAGATTCCGTCAAAACCTCCTTTAACTCGTGGCAACCCTGAAAGAAAATCCATAGTCACCTGTCCCCACTTCGACTCAGGTATAGGTAACGGTTGCAATAGCCCGGATGGCTTCTGATGTTCTGTCTTAACCAACTGACAAGTCAAACACCGTTGTACATAATTAACCACATCCCTTTTAAGTCCGTTCCATCAATAGTACTATTTAAGGTCATTATACATCTTGTTCCCACCAGGATGGATTGAATAGGCAGACTTGTGAGCTTCTTCCAAGATGACCCATTTCAACTCTTTGGGCACCACTATTCTGTTCTTCAATTTGATCCCATATCATCAAATCCAAATGGACTTTCTGAATTGGCTTTAGCCTTGCCAACCAACTTCTGAACCTCGGGATCCTGTCTTTGACCTTCAAATAATTCTGCCTAGGATCCGGTTGAATGAAAATAGTAGAGACACAAGCCTTTATCCTGATAAGCTCTAACCCGGCTCCAACATCTGTTTCCACCTTAACATTAGATACACTAGCCTTCTGCTTGTGCATCTGCGACCACGTTGGCTTTGCGGGAATGGTACTTGATTGTGCAATCATAATCTTCAAGGAATTCCATCCAACGCCTTTGTCTCTTATTCAAATCCTTCTGAGAGAACAAATACTAGAGACTCTTGTGGTCAGTAAAGATCTCGAAAAGAGCTCCATAAAGGTAATGTCTCCATTTACCCAGAGCGAAGATCATCTCTGCTAATTCGAGATCATGAGTGGGATAGTTCTGTTCATGCTCTTTCAGTTTCCTCGAGGCATAAGCGATCACTTTCTCATTCTGCATCAACACACAACCCAAACACTCTTTCGAGGCATCCATATATACTGTATATCCTTCTGTACCCTCAGAAAGTGCTAACACTAGTGCATTCGTCAACTTTTCCTTCTATAGTTGAAAACTCGCCTCGCACCTATCATCCCAATCGAACCTAGCCCCTTTCTTAGTCAATTGGGTTAACGGGGCAGCGATTTTTGAAAAGTCCTTCACGAATCTCCAGTCGCAACCTGCCAAACCCAAGAAACTTCTGACTTCTGAGGCATTCTTCGGACTTTGCCACTGTAAGACTGTCTCAATTTTTGAAGGATCCACTTCTAACACTTTTTTTCAGATAATGTGGCCTAGAAAAGTAACCCGATCGATCCAAAATTCGCATTTATTGAACTTGGCATACAACCAGTGCTCTGTCCAACACCATTCTGAGATGTCTAGCATGATCCTCGGGTGTCCTTGAATAAACCAGAATATCGTCGATGAAAATAACTACGAACTTATTGAGATATAGACGGAAAACTCTGTAAATCATATCCATAAACGCTGTTGGGGCATTTGTTAATCCAAACGTCAGCACTAATAACTCAAAATGCCTGTACCGGGTGTTGAATCCCGTCTTTGGAATGTCTTCTTCTCAGTTTTTCAGCTGATAATATCCTTGTCTGAAATCCAATTTTCGAGTACCCCTGAACCTTGCAAGAGATCAGCCAAATCCTTAATATGGGGTAAGGGATACTTGTTCTTCACAATCATCTAATTAATATCTCGGTATTCAATGCACATCCTCAATGTCCCGTCCTTCTTCTTGATAAAGAGAACCGGTGCACCCCACGGTGATGAACTCGGTTGAATAAACCCATTCTTGAGAAGTTCCTCCAACTGAATCTTCAGTTCTTTCAACTCGGTCGGTGCCATTCTGTAAGGGGTTTTAGAATATGGCTCAGATCCCAGATAAAGATCTATTACAAACTCTATCTCCCGATCAGGTGGCAAGGAACACAAGCTTTTCGGGAACACGTCTGGATAATCCTTAACTACAGCCACATCTTCGAACCGTGCTTGGTCCGTCGGCTTATCTAGAAGATAGGCAACATACCCGGTGGCTCCATGTCTCAACAACTTGTGAGCTTCTGTAAAAGACAAGAGAGGTACATATTTCAAACTAATTCCAACAATCACTTCTTCTCCTAACCAAACTTTCTTAGCATAGTAATCAACCACGGCTCGGTGCTTATACAACCAATCCATACCCAGAATTACCCCATACTTCTTCACCAGCATAACAATGAAATCCGCTGAATAATCTTTGCCTTCAATCTTTACCTCATATCCCTTAACTACTTTGTTTGTTTCAAGACTGGCCCCTAGAGGAGGACTCACCCAAAAACACATATTTGCAGATAAGATAGGTAAGCATATAGAAGCACATAGATCACACGATATGAAAGAATACATTGCACCAGGATAAAACAATGCATAGATGCTCGTGTTATGGATGCTAATGGTACCTACCACCATGGCATTTGGATCCGGCTCTACGTTCTGCTCCTCGCCCTCAAGGGCATATGTGCGGGCCTGAACCAACGGCCTTTGAGCTCCAGCTTGGTATCCTGGAGTCTTGTCCGGACACGTGGATGCCATATGATCCCCTTTGCCGCAAATCAAACATAAGCCCAACCTCTTTCGACAAGTGTTGTAGGAATGCGTTGGACCTCCACAATACATGCACGGAGGTTGTTGTTTATGGGGTCCTATGGGAGCTTTTGTAGCCTAAGGTGCTCGTGGAACTTCAGGTGCCGGACCTCCAGTACGAGGTTTCTTGAATGGCCCTTTTTGTGAGGAGCTCTACATTCATCGGCCTCTTTCCTGGATTAAACCCCGAACTAGATCCTGACCCTTGTCCTGAACGGTATGAAAATCTTCTAGCATTCACGGCATCCTCAACCTTTAAGGCCTTTGATGTTGCTTTTGCCCAAGTACTAGTGTTAACCGCCTCTAAGGATGTTAGAATATCCGCCGGAGTCCTTGTATAAACTGCATTGCTTTATGGAACTCATCACTCGCTATATTAGGGGTATAGCGAGATAACCTCTCGTACTTCGCAATGTACTCCGAAACTGACCTCGTTCCTTGCTTCAACTCGGTGAACTCTTTCAATCTTCGGGTGCGTGCTGAGGGAGGAATAAACTTCTTCTTGAACTCCCGTGTGAAAACCTCCCAATTCACTTTCTCTTCTGCGACATCCAAAACTATTCTTGCCAGAATCAACTTTCTCTCTCCTACAATAGGAAGTTGGACTTTTCAACTTTGCTAAAATTGAAAAGCTCCTACAATAAATAATTAATTCCCAATTATTTATTTATTGGGTTTGTCTTCAGAAAATATTCTAATATTAATTCTAATAATTAATATTAGACTAAAATTAATTAATTACATTTAATCAATTAATTTTCAAAAGATTTTCCACATGTGGAATCAATCCACACGTGTGGCCCACGTCGGATGCACACGTGGACTTTACACGTGTGTGCCACGTGTGCATGACACGTGGCAGCC
>JBBMKE010408981.1:0-11776 GCA_037834125.1 Lippia alba | reverse complement strand
AATTTTTTTTAAAGAAAATGCAAGAAAAGTTGAAGAAAAGGGTAAGAAATTTGAGAAAATAAGGTTAAATTGTATAAATTTTTTTTTTAAAAACCGGACGGTTCTTGTGACCCGGGAGCGGTTTGAACGGTTCATCGGTTTAACCGCGGTTTTTACCGATTTTCATAAAATAGCCCGATTTTAAAGCATGTCCGGTTTTGGGGCTTGACCGGACCGGTTCACGGACTGGTTGACGGTTCTAGCGATTGAACCGCCCGGTCCGATCCACAAAACACTGATGTAATTTTCCCTATAATACACTTATTGATTCAATCGAATCTGGTGTGAATTAGAACTTTTTTATGGTTTTTGATTGTTATACCCAAATTGTAGGTCTTGGTCTATTGGGCACGATTATAGTACCTGCAGTGACAGTGCCATCCAAAATTTGATTTTACCCCTTTTATTTTATATTATAAAATCTCGTCCCCCCGTCTAGCGAATCCTGGCTCCGTCCCTGAGTACCTGAATCCATGGAATGAAACTTGAGATTAAGTTTGAAGTCTGAATTGAGGGATATGTATCGATTGAGTTTGAACTCTCAACCTATATACAAGTATAACTTTTATATTCTTTCTTACATGGAATAGGAGCATGAAATAACCCAGGAAATTCATGGATTTCAAAATTATATATGTCCAAGTATATATAGGACACGCGTATATAAGCATCAATTGTCGTCAACGTACACCTTTTGTATGCTATAGTTAGAAAAACATTAATTGGATCATCTTAGGACAAAAAAGAAAGGAAAAAGATTAATTAAATTACACAATATGCGAATGACATGACATAACAACATATATCTTCTTTCATAAACAGTTAAAACTTGACTAGAAAGAGAAATGAGGTTTCGCTTCAAGAAAACAAAACAGTATATATCTTCCTCGCACGCTTTGACAAGAAATTAGATTGTGATCATTCATACCCAAACTAAATAGGTTTTCAAAGGGATGTTGCATGACCCGACTCTACTATTGATTACGGATTTACAACGGATTTAGAAACACTACAACAAAAAGTAGTTTCAGCGACAATTTTTCTTGGTGGCTAAAACTAAAAAATTGGTCGTTAAAAGAAATAGCAACCAAATTCTGGTTGGTCACAAGTGGTCACAATAGGGTACTCACTAAAAGTGGTCAGTGACCAATTACAAGTTTAGTTGCTAAAGATTATAGTTTTAGCAACCATTCAACATTGGTCATTAAAAGTAATATAATTAGCAACCAATTTTTTATTCACTGATATAAAATCCATGGTGGTTGTAACATCACAATCGTTGCTATAGTTATATTTACAGTGACTATTTTCCTTTTGTTGCTAAAAAATAATCTTTTAGCAACCACGATATTTGTTGCAATTTTCTTTATTCGGTTGCAATAATACTAGTATAAATTATGTATTAGTTACTTTTAGCGTCCAAAAATTTTGTTATAGTAGTTGCAGTTTTGTCACAAATTATATTGTAGTATATACGATTTAATGGCCAAATGTGGTTGCAAAAGTAATCAAGATGGTTTCTAATACACCCTTATGGGCCAAATAAGTGGTGGTAGAAAACTATTCAAATTGATTGTTCACATTAACTTTAAATAATTTTTTCATATTTTAATTACTACATAATTAATTCAAGAAGAAATATAAACTAATTAACTCAATAATAATACTAAAAGCTGATCAAAAAGTAAATTAATAAAATTGTAAACAAAGTGTGCACATAGTGTCACAACGTTAATCATTCATGATCAAATATCTATAAATATACATTTTACTCCAAAGTGGTCCCACAATCTCTCTAACATTTTACCAAAATCACCGATAGAACTTTTCTTTATTTTGCCTCGTATGCCGCTTTCTTTGCCTCCACGACATTCTTTTGAACAATAACGCATACACTATTTTCTTCAAAGAGTTGCATAATGTTGCAGTCCAATATTGCACGACCCATCCTTGGATAGAGACCAAAAATAATAATCAACACAAAGATTACTACAACAGATAAAAGATTAAAACTCAAAATCTTATCAAATTGTAACTCTAAAGAAATGGTCAATTTTATGAAAATAAGCAACAAACATATGAAACGTATTCGAGTTATAAATTGCATTGGTCAATATGCCCTGCTAGCATATGGTGAATTTGCAAATCATTCCTTGGCTTAAGGACAACACTTGCATAGTTATTAGAATTCAAAAGAACAACAAATTTATGAACAATAAGAGAGGAGGACCTGGTGATCAGTTCTTGGGTAGATAAGAATGAGAAGCCTTGGCTCACTGAAAGAAGTCTGGAGCTGGTTTGTGAATGTTCCAGGGGTGTGACGCCCAGCAATAGCATGACAACCAGTATATTGAGCAAACTTCAGGATAACTCTCTGACCATATGGCCTAGCAGACTGGACAATGATGTCCTGGGGATTCTCAATCGCAACAATCACCCTGGCAGCCGTCTGAAACTTGTCCCATAAATGAAAATTGAGGAAAAAAGTTTGAAGAAGACATTTATATAAACAGAGATGCATGTACTACACAATATACATTTCCAACATATTAGAAAATCATTCATGCATACAGTAATTTGAATTGTCCACAAAACAAAATTTTAATAAAAATAAAGAAATCACTACTGACCCTATTAGCCACATCACTTAGCCAAGAAGAATTATCCAGTCGGAGAAAGCAATTGAATAGAGACCAAGGAATACAACAGACAAAAGAAGGGTTTTGTGAGCATACAAATCAAGCAGCTTCTCAAACTTAAAATCATCAAAATTTACCTCTTATTTTCAGATAATCATGACATTGTGAAACATAAGAAAATAGGAAAAGTTAACAGGCATCATACACCACCGAGTACAATCACAACAATAGTTAGAAGTATGGTAGATCAGTGCTATTCATATGAAAAACATGAACTCAGTTGCATCTAATACATGTTCAGACAAAACAATTGAGAAAATGTAAATCATTAAAAATCCACCAATTGCATGTAATTAAAAGGCTCACGTACTTGCCAACCAGCTTTATAACTTGCAAGCAAAGTTGTTCTGCATAATTGAGCAGCATCAACACAACATCTAATTCACAATTAAATATTAAATTACAAAGTATCTGTGGTAAAATTAAACTGAAAAAATGAGAAATATAATGCCAGGAGACCAACCTAGAATAGAGGAACTGCAAGTCCTTTTTACTCGTTGGAAATTATGCTTTCAAAGCATAGTGGCTTAATGGATCTTCCCACATTAATCGCCTTCCACTATACTTGCATAAGTAAAGCTCCACAAAAATATCCTGGAGAGCAAATTTATCCAAAAAAAGAAGAGAACTGCTATTCTTTTGACACACTATTAGCTTATTAAAAACATGATAAACAAAAAGCACATAATAATCAATTACAGTTTTCAAGTGATTTATATAGTTTTCAAGACGCACATCCTCAACACAATAATTCTTGATGTTCTAAATGTGTCAAAAGAATATGCATTACAATGATAATCCAAAGGATACAAGAATTGGCATTTCTTCAACTGATCTTCTCCAACCTTCACATTACATAAACTTACAACACACTGATTTCTGAAATCGTCGAGTTGGGAGGAGGAAGCGGAGTTGTGGCAACGCCTCCATCATATCGACATCTATGCTATCCACGGCATTGCAGTTTTTTATTGAGGGATGAGGAATTGAGCAGATAGCAAATGAAAAGAGGCGGTCGTGGAGTGAGTGTGTGCCGGGAAAATGGAGGGGAAACGGTGAAAAAGTGGGTTGAACAAACGAGGTTTTCTAGGTATTGAATTTTTCTTTTAATAGATATTTGATTTATTATAACTCTTTAATTTAAGATTTCTTATTTTGGTGGACTCTTCATTATTAAAAAAAAAATACCCTTTGATTTAATGATTAATGTTATAATCTTTATTCTAAATATCTGCATCCATAACGATTTTAAAAAGTATCCTTTAACTTTAATACTTAAAAAAAAACTTTAATACTTGATAATATTTCTCTTTCCATTATACGAATTCTATAATTACAATAATAAATTCAGAAGTTTCAAAATATCTTAGTTTTCTTTTATTAAAATTTTGGCTAATCTTCATAAATAAATAAATGACTCGTTTTCTTTTCTATTTTTGTTTTACTAAGGTAACACTAGAAAAATTAATCTGAAGCTCAGCTCTATTCAGTTCCACCAATTTATGATCTTATTGATATATAATTTCAATAATTAATTACTGACACCCTCAACTTTTGATGGGTTATGATTGTCGCTTAACTTCAAGAGATGTAAAAAAGTAGGGCTTTTGAAAAGATAGGCTCTTGCTCGTCTAATTAAAAGAACTAGAGTTAAAGTTCAAGTTTGAGCTCGTTAAGCTTATAATATTACACTTGAGCACAATTTCATCAAGAAAAATTAGACCCCGAACACGAGTTCAAGCTTGTTTGAGCTTATTTGAGTTTGAGGTTGTTCATGAGCTTACATATAGTTGTACCTAACAACCGGTGGGATTGTTTCTCTAAAAAGTTGTGTAAAAGTATAAAATATATGCCCAATAAAAATATGAAACATGTGAATTAAATATATATTGAATTTTAAGATAATATTTTTAATTTTTAATTTTAGAGATTTAATCAAATAAATTTCTAAAATAAATAGTCAATCAATTAATATTTTAAATGTGTCAGAATTCAAATTTGACAATAAAGTCAAATCAAGCCAAATAAAAAAAGACAAATATAATATTTTTGAGATCAAATCACATCTTGTAATTCATAAAGGTATTACAAGAATAATGAAGGACCAATCAAATCAATGTATTCCTTCGTCATAATGTGAGAAATTAATCCTTAAATTTGAGATTTCACATTGTCTCATATGAGTTAAATCTAATATTTGATATAGGCTCAAAAGGGTATCGTCATAAGGACAATTGAATCCCGGTCTATGTTGGATTACACAAGAAACATATGGAAAAATGTGAGAGTCAATAAAGGACTTACACTTATTGTAGGCAAGATAATCTCTTATTACACAAGTCAATCATATTACATCCTAAAATTCTTGCTCAAGTTGGGTAGATCAAGACATAAAAAAAAATAAAAAAATAGGATTTATGGGATTGAGATTAAAGTGGATATGAAAGGAACTTTGTTTTGTGATTAAAATTAGTAGGGTTCTCAATATTCTCATATCCTTATCTCAATTGAAAAATAAAATGATAGGAGCATCGTATCTCACTAATGTGATTAATTGAAAGGTTATTTCGATTTAATTTGTTATTCTGATAGAGGTCACACATCTGTTGCTAGACTTATGGTCGTTTGGGTCTATCGACTAATAATTAATAAGATGTATTAATTAATTAGGGAAACTACTAATTGAATAATGAGTCTAGAGAGTTACACAAAAATGTCAGATTCAACGGGTATTGTAGAAAAGATTAAATAATTGACCTAAACGAGACCACATGTGTGGAACATGTGAGCAAGTTTGAGCTCACGAATCACGATCCAACTGAGAAATTAGACCATGTGTTAATTAATTTGAGAAATAATTACAAGACCCAAATATAATTATTCAGATAATTAACTTAAAATCCAAAAACTAATTTTAGCATGTTATAATTAATTAGAGAATTAGTTCTAAAACTAATTAAAATTAATAGAAAATTAATTCTAAATTAAAATGATTCACGGAAAATCATACTATTTTAAAAATTGAATAACAATACGCAAAATTCTCAAAAGTTTCGATATATTCGCAATTTAATCTCATACTATTTAAAAATTGAATAACAATACGCAAAATCCTCAAAAGATTGGAGATATTCACAAGTAATCATTAATCTTAATTCAAGGATTATGTGTCGATAAGGTTATTATGTTCACTATAATAATAATAATAATAATAATAATAATAATAATAATAATAATAATATATTATTATTATTATTATTATTATTATTATTATTATTATTCTTTTTCTTCTATATTGTCTATTTTCTAAGATTTAATATAATTAGACAAACTTAGTTTTGAGAAATTACTAAATTTTTTCATGATGTGCTTCGATTAAGTTTTGATTTAATAGACTTAAACTTTAAAGTTAGTTATTTATGGTATGTATTAAGGACAAAATAGGGTGTTTGTAAAGAAAGAGATAATTAATTTGTCAAATTAGAAGACTCTAAATGCAGTATAAATTCTTTGATGGGATATTTCTCAAAAGGAAGTTTGTATAATTACGTTCAAACTAAATATGCTACTGTAATTATAAAATTGAAAATAAATAATAAGTGAGAAATTATTTATTTTGTACATTCCCTATCTTGTAAGTCTTGTATTTTCCAATCGCCCACGAATACATGAATCGAATTATAATTTTTTTTTTTTTATGAAATTGAAGGTCTAGTAATATATAATAATAGGACAAAAATGTATTCAGTTGGGGAATTGGGATCACTAGCGTACCATGACACAAAAAATATTTCCAACTTCAAAACAAATGCAACATCAAACACAAGGGAAGCACAAATACTACATAAAAAGAAAACGACAAAAAACACCCTCTCAACTCTTTCCTCTTCCTTTTTGGGTTGTCCATGATAGGACCAACATGATTGACTTATACCATAAAGTCCATCGGAATTTTGGTATTCCTCAACAACCTCAGATACCCCTCTTCTCCCTCACCTTTCCCCCAAATGTCTTTAATACACCAAAAAATCCTTCCCCTTTTTGAATCCATATCCAACTATCAATACATCATAGAACTTGACTTTATGTACGATGAGATATATCGATGCGTCGGTACTTAAATATACCCCTTCTGTAATCGATGAAAGGCGGGAAAAACATAACCCGAGCGACCACGGGCTGCGAAGCTACAACTCATTTGAGTTGTTCTTCGTTTTCCAGAGGTACAAGACCGTATGATTCAATTGTTCTCACTCATTTTTTAAATTGAAAAAAAAGTATGTTAAAGGGTTGGAAATAAGTTCATTTAAGGGGGGGGGGGGGGGAAGGGGGAAAAATAATAAATATTGTAAGTATACATGTAATGGACTAACCTTTTTCGGAAGCGAATTGATTGTCTCCTTAAGCCTACTGTTATCTCGACTGCTCCTTAAGCCCATTGTTATCTCGACTGCAATCTTCTCTTCAGGTGGCTACTAGAGTCACCATTGTTTCCACGCCCCAAATCTCCAGTCTATGGATGATGGGCTTTATAGAGAATCCTGTATAAGGGTTTTTCTGTATTCTGTTGTGTGTTTGACTTATCTCACAAATGAGTCTTATATATAGAATAAAATAGGGTTACATAAACCTATTTCTATTCTATAGGGAAGGTGTCACAACAGTTATGAAAACTGCTCCCTAATCTTTAGGGATGTGGTCGGACCCCACTTCTTAACTACAACTCCCACCCGGCCACATAAGCCACTTAATTATACAAAATAATTTTATCAAAAATACCTCTCCTACGTTTCATACAAGAAATGGGGTGTGCGACTAAAAAGTAACAAATAATTTTATATTAAGTCATCATCCAACTAACGTAACATTTTCACATCTACGATACCCCAAATCATTTTAGTCATCACCAATAGCATACAAATATACAATGTCCTTTTATGCTATATCGATATTATATGACTATAACGCATATAGTCGCCCGGGCTAATATGGTGAAGACAAATGATTGTTCCCTAAACAACACGACAATACATCTTACCTAGACTACTTTCCTATTGTGCTTTGAACTGTATATATCTTAGTCCTTGAAAAAACACAATAAAGTAGCATCATCAAGCTTCGACTTTAAGTCATAGTTCCAGGTCGAAGAGCATCGGTCATATGGACACACAAGTCCGCAAGGTCAAACAGTGACGAAGGAAGGGAATTGATTTTCACCCTTGTAACGGTCGTCAAAGAGCACACACATGTGTGTCATGACAAAACGCCACTCAGGTAAGCATGTCACGTATCTATGTCATACGAATTCTTAATCTAGATATTTACTCAAAAAATCTAACTTGAACCTCTCGATCAAATACACTCAGTGTTCATCTAGCGTTTTGAAATCGGTTTTAAGGCTTTAACATGAAAATTCAAAATTTCATATTCGACTCGTGTGGAGTCTCATCTTAGAGAATTAGTACTAAAACGACTACTAAGTTTATCATTATTATATTTTACAACGTAAGTAAGATAATAATCCAATGTTACACACACCTAGTGTTAACACGGTTCAATCTCATCCTAATCGTGACTTATGCATTAGGGTGATTCTTCGTGTGACAAAATGAATCAAAAGCCTCGTGACATTTTTGTGCCTAATACAGTAATTGTATACACAAAAGCATTGATAAAGAAATGACGATTTTATTTCAATAATGCTCAATACAAAAGAAATGTCCAATACATAATAAAATTGATTCAACAAACTAGACCCTTCGTAATCCTAACATATAAGCTTTAAAAGCATCCTAAGGAATATATTTAGTTAATGGATCATCAATCATTTTATTAGTGGATATATACTTGAAGACAATTTCATTCTTTTGTATGGCGTCTCGTACAAAATGATAACGCCTCTTGATATGTTTGGTCTTTCAATGGAATTTTGGATCTTTTCCAAATTGGATGGCAACCGTATTGTCACATCTTATTTATGTAGATTCATCGACTTGATTTTATGCACGATGAGCTCGAGGAGTCGGTACTTAAATATACCCCCTGCGTAATCGATGAAAGGCGGGGAAAGCATAACCCGAGCGACAACGGGCTGCGAAGCTACAACTCGTTTGAGTTTTCTTCGTTTGCCGGGGGTACAAGACCATATGATTCAATTCTTCGTCCAATATCTGAATGTTAAAAATGACAATTCCCCTGAGCTGATAAAAACACAACAAACATTCACCTGATTTATTGTGAAGTGCTATCACATGAACTTAATCTCTCTATCTCAAAAGTTTGACATATATTCTTGAAGTGTATCATCTGTAGTATACTTATGAGCAAATAGGAGCAATAAATACTTTCAAATAGAGAATGTTCATGTCAAATTACTGATTTTCTCTCAAATTTGTTATGTTCAAAATTATGCTTTGATATTCTGATCAGACCAAAAAAATAAGGACAAAATTACAATGTACCCTTTTGTTATATTTATTTGGCTGAATCATAAACGTCTTTTTTTTAGGTCATAGCTGAATCATAATTAACTAAACTATAATTACCCAAAGTTTGACTGACGGTTAATCTTATCAAGAAGGATAAAGTCGAAAATCATCCTCTTAATAATCTCATTTTAGATTGCCGTGAGCTTTTAAGGAAGTCGTGGGAGACTAAGTTTGGGCATGTGCCACGGAGTCGCAACAAAAGTGTTGATAGCCTCGCGCGTTTGGGGCACGAGATTGATGGTTACCTTTGGGTTTGGGAGATGCCGCCGAATGGCGTGGGGTAGCTGAGTGTTGTTTTTGGTTCTTGACTCCTGCGTGGGTCGTTGTGTTCACTTAGGGGAAAAAAAACCCAATGGTCGTAATTACTCCATGCTATGGATTTATAGAAATTATTATTACTGTTATTAGTTTGGCAAGTATTATTACTTATGATAAAACTGTTGTCACTGACCGCTTCACAATTGCATACAATAAGTCAAACTCTTGTTATTAAAATGTAATCAATAATAGCTCTGGCCCAAAGGCCATTAACTCAACAACAGAAGGCCTGTATGATCTGGGCCAATTCATCCACCTGAGCCCAAAATACCAATAGATACTATTATATCGTCCAGACGTGCACATACTAGTAGATTAAGTTTTAAGTTTTCACGCAAATATATCCATACAAAGTTGAAAGTTTTCGATCTAAATCTACTTAGAACAAAAACTTTTATTGTCAGCTTAGCAGTCAAATCCTCAATAATAAAAATTGGGCCGAATGATTTTTAATATCGTTGTGTATATATATAAAGTGAATAATGATATTCTTTTCGAGGTGGAATGTTACACAAAGTAGCTACATTATTATTGTTACAGATTTTATATTTTTCTGTGAGCAAATATAACATTTTGTTGTCAATAATGCTGTAAAGTTAACGTTCAACGGTATTTGCAAATTGCAATACATTTCATTGCAAAAATAAAGTCATTACTTCAAAGAGAAAGAATAGTTGATCATGTCGGTCAGTCTATAGTAGCAATATATACAAAATTTGAGAGAGTTTATAATTATATATGTATATATAATGATTTTTCCAACAACGAATTAATTGCCGCCAAAAGTACTAAAACAATTTTCTATCTAAATTAGATATTCTGTAAAAATTATATTTTGTAGCTAACTATTTAGATGTTTTTAAATGATGGATTTGTTACCTGAAAATTGAAATGAACTTTTTAGCTACAAATATATGTTGCGGGCGCCAATTATTAGCTACAATTTCTTTTTGTTATAATAAAAAAAGTTGTACCTTTTCTACAAATCATTTTCATAAATATACCAAAATTTAGGGATAGTTAATATAAATCATCTCTAGCTAATTCCTTTTCTTTTCAAATTAAAATCTTCAAAAGTTTTGCTGCGTCCATCATTCGAAAACTTTTACAAGGTTAGAAGATATTGTAGACCCGTTCTTGAAATCCTTTAAAACTTCAGATTCAACTCCTCTGAATACACAAGATTTTGACTTCGTAAACATGTGGAATAATGTATGCCTTTTCAAACCCAGTTCACAAATTTATCTATATATATTTATATTGCGTTATAAGTGGTCAAGAATCTCGAATTTCAAAATCCCAAATACCACAATAAATACAAAGTAACAGTTCAGAAAAAATACTTGACAAATTGTTATCGAAATATTAGTTTCCACATGACTGTTGTGTATCTCTAGCGAAGGTCATGCACATGCAACAAGATGATCGTATGACATATATCAAATTGCAGTGCAAAAAACAGGACAAAGTCCACCATTTGCATTTGTCAACTTCACACGTATCAAATGCATCATATACTAAATTTAGCATTTGAACGAGTTGACAAATTAAGCCTGATTCGTTACAATTTACTTAGACTTAGTTTCATCCTCTGTTTAATAAATAAAATTAAATAGCAATTACAGGGCATAATTAAACGATAACATTAAGTTAAGCTTCTCTCTTTTCGAGGAAGTTGTAGGGACGACTTCCAAGTGATTTAGGTTTTAAATTTTAGTGCGAGTAGGTAAGTGTGGTCTTAACTGGAGTAATGTACCCTTGAGATTTAAGAAGCTACAATGTGAAATTATTTTAGGAGTGTCCCTTTTTAATTTTTTAGTGGGTGTTAGTTTTATGTTTCTGAGTGACATGTACGTAAAGAAATAATGTTCTTCTTAGAGAGTTTTCTAATCATTTTATAATAAGTTGTCAATATGTCTAGTAATATTGTAATAATTATTTGTTTGAGATGGTAAACACCCTCAGTTCAAATCTAAACAACTGAAAAACGATCTAAAACTAAAATGTCAGAAAAAGCTACTCAGTGATCATTTAAAGTAATAATTAGTGTATAATCTAATCCACCCAAAAATTAGCCCATGAGGTGGGAATTGTCCAAGACATATTCAAATAGATAATAAGTAGTTTATTCATTATTTCATGATGCGGGAGGCTCTAACACTATCAAATTTACTTCATAAATATAATGGTATACTATTTCAAAGCCTCTGCAATATTTGAGTGTGAATTAAC
>JBBMKE010408961.1:0-10865 GCA_037834125.1 Lippia alba | reverse complement strand
ACAAATAGATGTGTTATATATATATATATATATATATATATATATATATAATTTTTATACAAAGTTCCTAAAAAAGTAAAATATTTATTATATATTTATATATATTCAATTAATATATATAGTATATATACAAATATATTTTTAATTATTATAAAAAATATTTTTTAAACAAATTATTATAATTCTACCAAGGCTCCTCTTCTTTACATTCCTACTTTGTGTGTGGTTAATAAGTATCTTATCCTTTAGGATAAAATTTTCTTTTTATTATGGTTGGTGTGCTTTGTCCAAATTTCCCTTTTTGGTGATTTCTCTCTATAAAAGCAAATCACTACTTATGTATTTATCATTTCAGTTCTAGAAATAAAATTCGTTGTGTCCAATTATTTGTTCGTGGCCAGGTAAGACAACTTTCTTCTAGTTTTTCTAAAATTCTCATAGGAATCTTATTAAGAAGTATGCTCCGTACTTATTAAGATAAACTTTCTTATAGTATTCCAAACTTAAGAAGTATGTTCTGTACTTGTCTTTTTGAGGATCTCGTACATCATAAAATTAATAAGTAAAATAGAATGATTTATGATATGTTATGATCCTTGTACTCTAACGATTTGTGTGTAAAATATTGAAAAGATAAATTTATAAGTCCCGTCGAGGGAAGAGGCTGTTTAGGCAACCTTATTTATCTTGGATATATTTAATGAAGTATAAGGGCTCGTGTGCTCATTGCGCAAACTATTGTATATTAATTTGATGACACTAACTGTTGGTAAATTCACAATTTAAGTGAAATGAATTGTTTTAGATAACAATTGTAGCTACTTTTTAAAACATACATAAAATATATGAACCATTTAATTTAACGTTTTTCTTATTTGTTTTGCTAATGAAGTTTAAATTTGAGAAGCCTTTATATGCATTCATGAATAAAAAACCTATATTACACAGTAAACATATATTTATTGCTCTGAAATTATAGTTATTAGCCTGAATTTTTTTTCTTAGAATGGATATATAAGTTGAGGTTGTTTTAATTTTCTTTCGTATATAGACTATATCTATTTTCCATAAATTTAATCGCAGAGGAGCTAATAAGTTAAAACCTAACTCAATGAATTAATTTTTATTTTTTATTCAGATATGTATAGACTATAACCGAATGTCTGAATTTAAAAAAAGAAAAGATTATAATTGAATGAATTATTTATCATTTAACGTACTACATTCATTATTTATTGGATCAATTTTCTTAAAATATATTTTTTAGATACATGGCGATGGTAAAACATTGTCCATATAAAATTAACATTAGTTTGAACGACTGCTTAATAATATAAGCAAGCGTTACTTACTTATGGTGTATTATACCTTTTTATTTGATTTAATTTTACTTAATTTTGCATTAGTTAGGTGATATAAGGTTATTCGGGCTTAATTAAGTTAAAATTATTCTCCGTTACTAACATTGATTAATCTCTATTAATATTGACTAATTCTATTATGAAATCACGGAGTGTAAGTGTAATTAAGTGAGATTACAATTTCAAAAAAAAAAGGGGCATTATAATTAAGTGAAATTATAATTAATTGAAAGTAAATGCAATCTAACATAATATTAATTATAACCCATTGAAATCTAACATATCTAATATAATATTAACTATAACTAATTGAAATCTAACATCATATTAATTAAAACTTATTGGAGGTTTTTAACTAATCCAAATATATATCAAACACAAGATTATTTGTTAAATTCTTATACACAAACACAACTTAATTTTAACTAATAAATATGATACAGATTAGTTCCCACAAAATAATATTGCATAACTAACACTTCCTAGTTTTCTTTATTATCAAAATGAATGTTATTTAAAACATTAAAACCAGCTTCCTAAATGTTTTATAGTTTATACCATAGGTAGCTAGATGCATGTCCAAGTAACATTGGTTCGAACTTCGAACGAGTCTGATTAACGATCTAACCTTTTTATAAAATGAAAGTAATTTAAATCCATTGAAGCCTGACCACTTCCTATATATACTATATAGCATAGGTATCTTGATATATATTGAATTGAAAATATGTTGACGTCCCTCTATAAAAATGTGCATGCAGTAACTGAAGCTAAGAGCAAGAGAAAATGCATCATGCAAGAGGACCATGCTTTGGAATTATCTTTTTCTTCCTCATCACTTTACACATCTCCATACTTGTAGCTAGGGTTCACGGATTCCACCCATTGGACCCTCTTACTCCAAGGGAGCTCAATCTAGTTCAAACCCTAATCAAGAATTCACACCAAAATGTCACCTTTCACTACGTGGGCTTGGATGAACCTGGAAAATCCAAGGTCCTCTCATGGCTATCACAAGATCAACCTAATAACAATACCGTCCTCGACCATAATCGTGTAGCGTTCGTCATAGCGCGAATTGACTGCCAAAGTCACAAAATAAGAGTTGATTTGTCGAAAAATGCAATTATATCGGATAAAGTGTACGATGGGAAAGGCTACCCGACACTCAACTACGAGGAGCAAAAGAAGGCTAAAGAATTGCCACTTAGGTATGCACCTTTCATGGCTTCCATAGCGAAAAGAAGGCTTAATATAAGCCAAGTGTTTTGTGAAGCTTTCACCGTTGGATGGTATGGGGAGGAAATGAGCAAGAGGGTTGTCGCGGTTATGTGCTATTATGTTGATGGCACTATCAATATGTACATGAGGCCAATAGAGGGTGTCATGGCCACCGTTGATCTTGATGAGATGAAGATCGTGGATTATCGTGATCGTATTGTGGTACCGCTCCCGAAAGGTGATGGAACAGACTACAGGGAGTCCAAACAAAATCCGATCTTTGATACTCATATCAAGAATATGGCTATATTGCAACCCGAAGGACCAAGTTTCATTATCAATGGAAATAATGTGAGGTAAAGTTTGATTTTTCTCTTCTATATAAACTTTAATTTGGGGGAAATTTTAAAAATGAGTAAAATTCATACTACACCCTTGAGTTATATAAAATTCTCAATAAACCTCCCTAAAAAATAACAGTTAACAACATTACCCTACAACACTGTATATATATATATATATATACACACACTATTATATTATATACTATATATAACAGCATATATATACACACACAATATTATATTATGAAAAAAATTCATATTCATCCCTATGTTTCATTATAAATTTAAAATAGTCTTTATATTTTTAATTTTATTCATATTCATCCTATTAATAATTTTTACTTTTATAATTTCCAACAAAAATTTAAATATAGACTAAAATACTCTTTATCTATTTAAGTATAAAAATAAATAAAATTACCCTTAAATCTATATCACCATATTCAAATATTTCTCGAGTTATAGAAAAAAATAAATCAGAAACTATCTTTTTAATTAAATCGATATTGAGTTCAATTAAATTCCAAATTTATAAAATACTAATATATGAACCTCAAATGAGAAAAATGACCAATTTATAAACTTGAAATATGCCATGAAATTGATCAAAATAATATGAAATGAAACAAAGGGATTCACATATTATATTTGGTTAATATGAATTAATATTAATTTTTAACTTATCTTTTATTTTATTTTATTTTGTTTTGATTCTTTGAATTTATAGGATATTAACCCTTACACTCTAAAAGTTTTTCAAATCACATACGTTGTAGAAATTAAATAAATGATTCGTATATTTTTTTTATTCTTCCTCTTTTTCTACTATTTTAACCTTTTCCTCTACATGGTTATTCACTTTATATGCTTTTTAATAATTTAATTTATTTTTATTTTAATGTCTCCATTAATGTTATCAAAACCTGCATAACAAAATTAACGGAAAATTATATCTGACTACCCTGTACTTATGCGTAATTACAATGCAGTCCATCATTTTTGAAAAATTACATTTTAGTCCCTCTAATTTTGTTTGATCTGAGGTCCCTTAACAAAATTTGTAAAAGTATATTTGTACCCCTTACGGTTTTATGAGTGTTACATCATATATGACCAAAATTACAAAATCATCCCTAAAGTTTACAAAAATAACAAAATAATCCCTACAAAATATGATCTTAACAACAAATCGGGGGCATTTTGGGAATGACATAATGGAACCCTAGGGACCACAAACGGTTCTCAAAAGTTAGGGATTTTTTTTTTAAATCGTGGACTAGGTTGTAATTAGGTCTAAATGCAGTGTAGTCAGATGTAATTTTCCCTTAAATTAAATGTGTAAAACTCTGGCAATTTATATTAACTGGTGAAAGTATGTGCTGATAATTGAAAATAGCTTCAATTTAAAAATCAATATTTTTATAAATTGGAATTTAATTGAACTCAATATTAATTAAACTGAAAATTATAATTTCTAATTTTTTAAAAAATATAGAAGAAATAAGGTCATGGACTCATATCTTACTTTATTTGACAATATTAGAGATGGTCTTGATTTATCTTTATATTTAAATAGATAAAGGTTAATTTAGTCTATTTTCATATTTTTGCTGAAAATTTATAAAAAAAAACTTAAAAGATGAATCTGAATAAATTATAAAATATAAAATATAAGGACTATTTTACTTTTATAATGAAAAGAAGGATGATTTTCAATTTTTCCCCTTATATTATGTTACCATGATAAAATAGAACACAATAATTTACAAATAATAACAACATTAATAAGAATACTAATATTATTGTTATAAATAAGAAACAAAATTAATATTGCACAAACAAACATGATAATTCGGACATATACATGCAGAATTTATCTATATATATCAACATAGTTTGTGTTTACAAAGGCACCTCCGTCGAGGGAGAATGCAGAGGTGGCGGCCCCGGCGGCCTCGGGTGTGGAGATCCATGAGGGCAGATCAGAGCCCTCGAGGAAGAGGAAGAGAATGGCGGACCCTCGCCAAGTTTTCGGGAAGGGTAAAAACGTGATGGTGGGGCCAGTGGAGTTTGATGATGGCTACACTTCCTCCTCCAAGGAGGATTACTACTGGCGATTCGAGCGGGTAGGAGACGCTCGATACAGGAAGTATCCGGCGGACGGGCTGGTGCTGTTGAGGAGAGCACCCAGCGCTCGGTTGCTCAGCCAAAATATCTTCAACCGGGCTCAATTCGGAGGACACCATGGTCTGTTGATCAACCAGAATGCAGAGGTGCTCGTGGCGGATGCGAGCCACGCTCTTATTGCGGTATTCTTTTTTTACCCTTATGATATAATTATTTATGTATTTCCCCATACATAAGTTTTTAATTATCCCATCCTAACTTAACTACTCATCTGTTCTGTAGGAGGTGCTCCCAAGGCTGAAAAGCTTGGAGCAGCGAGCAAAGACGTACGCTACCCATAAAACAAAGCACAAGAGGCAAGCGAGGATGCATGATCCCTCGGCCTGGTACAGGGAGCGTACGGAGTTGAATGATAAGTTGAAGGCGGTTGAGGACGATCATGCGAAAACCAAAGATGCTCTCCGAGAGATGGACGATCAATGAAGAGGCCTGGATCGCAAATACAAGGACTCTATCGAGGCATGGAAGCTCGAGAAGGAGGAGCTGCAGAAGTCCGTCGAGGAGAAGGATGGCAACCTGAGGGATGTGACGGCAAAGTTCCAAGAGATCCAAAAGATTGTGGCCACCCTCGAGACTCGTAGTGCGAAAGAAGCGAAAAGTTCGTGAAATCCAAGGCCTTCGACATAATGGCCAACATCCATTGCTTCGCGAATACAACGCTATTCTTCTGGAGGGGAATTAGCCAGCTGATCAAGGCCGACTTAGCTCCGCCAAACGCTCGAGAGGACCCTCGGATCGACATGTCGAGAGATGAGAATCTTGAAGAGATCCCGAGGTAGAAGGTGAAGAAGAGGTAGCTGAGCCAGAGTTTCAGGCTCTGGTCAAGGAATATCAGGATACCTTCATGGCAGCTCAAAGATCCCAAAAAGGCCAGCAGACGCTCGGACAGTAGGCTGAAGTTCGTCCCTCGCAGGGTGGAGAACCCCTGGCTTTGGTTCCTCTGTCCATGGCACCTCCAGAGCCGGAACAGCCCTCAACTTCCAACGCTCAAACCGACGATATTCCTGCTTCTTGATCCTTCCATATGCCTTTATATTTCCTTCTGAATCTTGTTTCCAATATTCTTTTATGCTGTACTTAAACAAATTTGATCTCCATTTTGATTGCAGTACTTAGCTTATCTTTTGTCAAACTTTTGGCTCAGTTTCTCATATATGAATGAATATTTACTTGTCTTCCATGAATATTGTTGCTTCCTAATAACTGTTTGAATGCTTGAATGATTGAATGCTCTAGAAATGTACTAGTGTTGGTTTTGTTTTCATTGAGCGAGAAAGTTTCATAGTTTGTCTTGCGAGGGCTCGAGGGTGTGTCTGCACGGGGATCACCCTGGCCAACTTTACATGAGGGAATGAACCCTAGCTTCGTAGAAATAGATTAAGTATAAAAGACCTCAGAGAGTATAAACAACTTAAAAATGTCCATCTGTACATAACTCAGAAGATAAAGCGAATTTTTCTAAGTGCCAACACAAAGAACCATCCGCCGAAGGATTTCCATATAGTGATCCGTCAAAAGATAACGAGCGTAAGTTGGGATCGAGTTCTCAGACTTATTTCGATTGTGCCTTGGCCTACTGAGTCCACACGTTCCCGAGGGACTAGAGTAGCGTTGGGTGATGCTATTTCGACGTGGAGTTCCCTCGACACAGGGTTTAACTTATTTGACCCTTGAAAGAGAGGTGCTTCCAAGGAGGATAATTAAGCAATGGCATTCCATGCTTTTCATTTCATTAATAAAGGAGGATACAACTTCGCCCCAAGGGGAATAATACAATACTCATACGTAAAATCTTCTGAGATTGCAAGCATTCCACGGTCGGGGTAAACACTCACCTTGCAGAGTCTCTGGCAGGTAGGTATTGTTCGCTCGTACCTGTATGACTTTGAAGGGGCCTTCCCAATTTGGGTCCAACTTTCCCACTTGCCTAGAGACTTCAACTTTCTTGAGAACTAAGTCTCCCAGTTGGAAAGTTCTCTCTCTGACACGCTTGTTGTACTGTGAAGCGACCGTTGCCTTGTATTTATGGATGCGAGCCCAGGCGGAGTCACACTTTTCATCGAGTAAATCCAATTCCAGAGTTCGATTGTTGTCATTAGTAGTGGGCTCAAAATAGGCTACGCGTGCAGACTCTTAAGCGAGCTCTGCAGGTATCATTGCCTCGGATCCGTACGTCAAGGCGTAAGGAGTCTCGCCTATTTCGCTCGCGGGGAAGTTCGATACGCCCAGAGGGCTCCTTGGAGTTTCTCGGCCCATTCTCCCTTTTTGCTCTCGAGCATTGTTTTGAGATGCTGGAGTATGATTCTGTTAGTCACCTCAGCTTGACCGTTAGCCTGTGGATGGCCTACGGATGTGAAGCGTTGCTCTATACCAAGTTCCGAGCACCAGTCTCGGGTGTCTGCTGCGATGCACTAAGAACCGTTGTTAGAGATAAGCACCCTCGGGATGCCATAGCGACAGATGATGTTTTTTCAAATAAAATCTCTGACTGTCCGGAAGGTGATTTTTACGACAGCGTCTCCTTTGGCCCATTTAGTAATGTAGTCCACTACTATGATGGCAAACTTTCATTGCCCGATTGCCATACGGAGGGCTCCCACGATATCGATGCCCCACTGGTCGAGGGGCCATGATACATCTATTGGAATCATCTAGGCCGTTGGAAGCTGAGGGACGTTCGCGTGAAATTGGCACTTGGGCCACTTCTTGGAGTAATTGATGGCATCTTGCAGGATTGAGGGCCAGTAAAACCCACTCCTCAACACCTTTTTGGCAAGAATTCGACCGCCGGAGTGGTTTCCACAACTACCGCCATGTATATGCTCTAAAACCTCCTTAGCTTGCGAGGGTCTCAGGCACCTCATAGGGGGCCCTTGAAACGAGCGTTTGAAGAGGCGTCCCTCGTCGTCTAGAGAGAACCTGAGAGCTTTATTTCTTATCTTCCTCGCTTCGATCTTATCGCTCGGAAAGGTACCATCTCGAAGGAATAAGATAACCGCCTCGAGCCAGCATGGCTCGGAAGGGTCAATCATATTAACTTGCCTTGGTGGTTCGTCTTCCTCTATCAGCGGTCCCTCAGTTCTGAGGAATGTGATTGTACGCTCGCAAGTTCCATCAAGGGACGATGCGAATTTTGAAAGGGCGTCTGCGTTCGTTCTCCGCTCGCGGGACCTATAGCAAATGGAAGCTTATTGTACCATTCTTGGGCCATACCCTCGACAGACGTGACGAAGAGCTTGGCCCAGTAATGCAAGGGATGCTCATAGAGGTGCATCAAGTGGGTAAAATGGTTGAGATGTTCCATAAGGTCACTGGTTCCATCGTATCTATTGTTGGTACTCCCCTCTGTTCCTGTCGTACTCCCTGAGGTAATGATGGCACTCTCTTCGGTCGTGCTAGGGTGGTCGACGTGGCTCGCGAGCGTCTCTGGCCCCCCGCCCCCTTGATGGGAGACTTGGGACCGTGCTCGAGAGAGCTGTTGTACCATGTTCTGGAGGTTATCAAGCTAGGTTTGAACATTGACGAGTTGAGGGTTGACTTCATCCCTCGGAGGGGACCTTCTTAAGATTCTATACTGGATCTCTTCTCCTTCGTTTTCTCTTCTAACTCATTATGGCTTGGCCCCATTTAGCGGAGGAGGTGGAGGTAGTTGCTGGTCAACCCTCGGGGGCGCGTCATTCCTCAAAGGCGCATCGTTCCTCGAAGGCGGAGGTGGTAGTTGGGGTTGAGGCTGTTGAGCGCTCTGCGCAGGCATTTGGGCATCCTGTGCTGCCTCGAGAGGATGCGCTTGCAATCCTCCCAGTGGCGGGGCCACGTTCGCGCCCATCCCCATCGGAAAATAGGTGGTTGTGAAGTATTTTCAGGCGTTCTGAGTAGCCTGTGCCTTACACTGGGCGTAGATCGCCAGGAGTTGTTGGTTCGTCAGTTGGGGTATCTCCACCCCTTGAATCTCTCGCGGTAATGTCATTGGGAGATGAAGGTTCCCTACATGATAGGGTTGCACTGTTGGGAGCATGTTAGGCATTATACTGGCCACCATGCTCAGCATAGCTTCCTGGGAGAATCTCTGCATCATTCCCAGAGGTACGAGCGTGAGGCCCTGGGAAGGCATCATCAGAGAGGCGAACGCTCCAGTGTTCGTGACCCCCATGGTTGTGTTAGCGACGCCGGCTGTGCTCGTGGAGGTAGGTGGGGGTGGAATGAGCGGAGTGGCGCCTTGGGTCGCTATGGCAGTTTGGTTCGCCAATTACACCGTCAGATTTATGTCTCCGACGGCGGCAGAGGTGGCTGTAGTTGTAGTCCCATCCCTAGGAACCTCCTCGTTGAGTGGCGGAAGGGTGCCTCAGTTTCCAGTAGCTCCAGAGCGCGTGGTGACTGCCATATTCAAGCTTGTACTACCAAGAGAAGATAGAATCCTCTAAATTGGAAAACAAATCTAAGAGAGGTGTTATTATTCAACTAGCTAATGAGGATGAAGGCGGGAGGAGATGGTTTCCCACAGATGGCGCCAAAAATGATGGTGTCAGAATCGGAAAAGGGAAAATCAACACCAAACACTCTCTATTTGTGTGAAAGGGAAGACCATCACAGGTGTTTTGAGCCTCAGGAACTGGGTTCCCGTTGAGCGTGGATTCTACCAGCTATGGTAACACCAAAGAAAAATATGAAGCTGTAAGAAGATTGAAGGTGTAGCAATGGGGTTTTCTAGTTCAGTGCGTGTTTCTTGTGCGTGAAGAAATGTAATGTAGCAGAGGAAGATTGCTTGAGGGAAGTGTAGTAAAATTCTTCTATTTATAATTTGAGGGTGAGGACACTTAAGTAAATTTAACCGTGTGGTCCTGCAATAGTATTGCCCTAGACACGTGGCGGGACGTGAGGGTCTGAAAGTGACAGGCGTGCGTCAATACCACCTTTTAGGCAGTTATGCTAGGCTGGGATATCAGCGGCAGTTAAGGGATGACCCTCCTGAGCGATGAGATGCTCGTGCTAGTGGCCGAGCATAGGGATGCTCGAAGATGGTCCTTGAGAAAGGCTGTCGGCGCCATGAACCTTCGAGCGTTAGAGGCTCGAGGGTGGACTCACGCGAGGGTGAGGTTTTCTAGGAGGTAGCTCCTCAGAGAGCTCTGTGAAGATTGAGGCTGGGCACGAGCCACGAGCCTTGGATACACGAGCGTTCCATTAAACCCGTCGCGGGTCATGATGAGAGTCTTCCATGATCATGCCACGTGGATGGTGGAGATACGAGCGTATTTTGGGTCCATCAGCATATGGATTCAAAGTCTAATTGAAATTCTTTCGAATCCAAATCTGATTACTGAGTTTTCCTATAGAATTCGAATTCAGAATCTCTTAACTCGATCAAAACCGGACCCATTGACAGCCCTTAAGTTCAAAGTATACCCATAAAAACAGCTAAAATAGGCCACGGCACAAACCCATTTTTTTGTTTCTGGGTCCAAGCCATGACCCATTCCATTGTAAGAATTGGTCTCTAAAGATTATTTTTCCTTGTAGACACTAGGATTAATTTTTATTTAATTTTTTTCTTATATTTCTTTTCTTTTTCTTCACGCACACTCTAAATTTAGGGGTGTGTTTCGTGCATATTATATAATATATTATGAATATAATATAATGAATAAATGTGCTAATAGCGAAAGTAACAAAATTAACTTCCAAACCCTAAATTCCCTTTTCCAGAATCTACAACAGTGAGAGGTGACTTCACTGTTGAACTTCACCGCCTTCTTCT
>JBBMKE010408952.1:0-11777 GCA_037834125.1 Lippia alba | reverse complement strand
CAGAACGACGGCAATGGCGGACCAACAGCGGCGCCCTCTGTTCATGGCGGTGATCGATTTTCGGTGAAATTTTCCGGTGAATAATATATGCATTTCGAAGTTCTCAACACGAGAAAGCTAATGCAATTTAAGGATTTGAATTTCTTTAAGCGGTTTGAGATTAATTACAATTTTAAGTTTTCGAATTTCATATTTTAAATTTGGAATTGAGAATTAACGGCTTGGAATTTCGAAAAACTAATAGCACATACGGAACAAGCACGAGGAGTATGTTGGGGGGTTGATTTTCAGAAAATTTTCCGGCGACCTTCCGGCAGTCGCCGGCGGAAGGGAGGTTGTCGGGGGTGGGATGGGGTTGCTGATATATATATACATATATATATATATATTTATTTATTTATTTATTTAATAGAGGGTAAAATAGTCATTTTATATGAAAAAGTAAAAAAAATCGCATTCTCAGTCGCAGTCGTGAGCTTCACAATCTCATTTCAGGATTTTTCGTGCATACTTTAAAAAATATAGAGTTTTTTAGAGTACTTTTTTTATAGATGTTTTTCTTCATACTTTGGTATTACATAGGGGAGTTGGACGGAATTTACTCAAAAATTAATCAAGAAGAAACATTTAGATAAACTCCACAATAATCTAAAAAAAAATCCAAGTGCATATTGTTAAAAATAATGAAGATATTAGTAGATTTAAATACAAAAGAATTTAAAATAAATCAAATATAATATCAGAATATTGGATTTGATGGCCTGATAAATCAAAGGTTGTGACTTCGGTGAAGAGATCCATGGCTGCCTCCTTATTCACATCGGTGGGGAGGTTCTTACTGCAAAAGCAACAAATGCAGAGTTAAAGAAATCATTAAGCAAAAATGAGACAAAAAAATTAAACAAATTCAAAAAAGATATACTTTATTAATAAAGTAAGGATGAAAAACAATGAAAAAAACTCAAAACGAAAATCCAGAAATAGGCATTAGGTGCAGGGTTCGGTTGTCTTCTTATGACTCAAAGAAACCTCTCGGCATGAAATGTTACAACTATTTGTTTAACATATCACCCAGCTCCTCAATCAGTTTTCTAGGGAAACTCTTTCGAAGAGAGAAAGGAAAAAATAAAAAATAATAGGAACACGATAAAGAAATAATAAAAGCAAAAAAAAAAGAAAAAATAAGAGATAAAGAAATAATAAAGGCCAAAAAAGAAAAAGTAAGAGACCGTCGGCAAGAATATGAAAAATAAAGAGCCAGTGTGTTTGTGATTAAGAGAGAGAGGCCAAAGAAGAAGAAGTGAAAATGTAAAAAATAAATAAAAGAGACCTATAAAATGTAAAATGATAGATGGTGTTTACTTTTAACTAACACGTGTTTACTTCTGCTTTATTTCTGTTGAATACGTGGTTACTTCTATTTGAACTTTTTTTTTTAACGCACACATCCTAAGTGGTTACGGGAATTTGAATCTGGGTCTTTACCTTCAGAAAAGAACCCTCAAATCACTTGGTCAACACTTCTGTTTTAACATTGTCTGTACATGTGTTTACACTGTTTAACTAACAATTGTTTACTTTTGTTTTAGCATTGTCTGTACATGTTTTTACTTCTGTTAACACGTGTTTACTTCTAACTAACACGTATTTACTTATGTTTAATTTCTGTTTTAACGTCTAACACACACTTCTGTTTTAACATCTAACTAATATGTATTTACTTCTGTGTTTGCATTGCCCGTACATGGTTTAGTGCTGCTTGCTTTTTTGTTTATTTATTAGGTGAGCATAATCTTATTTATCGAAAATGAAACCCTTTCAATTATTGTTTTAAATTACTTTTACTTTTTATTTAATAAAAGAGATAGATAAAAAATTTATGATTATTTATTTTGTAAAATCAAAATTATTCGAATTTCAATTTATTTTTAACAAAAAAAAACGAATTTTAATTTTTTTTAAAACAAAAAAGAGGGGATTTTCCAGACCAAAAAAAAAGAGGGGATTTTAATCACCTTCCTCAATGGTGCGCCATCTCCGCCACCACCCACCCCACCCAAAACCCACCATTCTCGCCACCAAAAGCCACGGTCTTCCCACCCAAGAGAAAGAGAGAAAGAGAGCACGTTGAATAAGAAAAAGTGAAAACCTAAAAAATAAATAAAAGAGACCTATAAAATGTAAAATGGTAAAAAACTAAGAAGACAAAAAAAGGTTAGAGCAATAAAAAAGAGAAGGAAAAAATACACAATAAATAAGACTGAGGGAAAAAAAAGTGAAATTAAATTTGTTTAAAAAATGATTTAGCATAGATAATTTATTAAAATAAAATGTAAATAATTAGAAATCATTAAAACTATGAAGTTAGAGGAAAGGTTAATCTCTTATTTAAAAGAGTGAGGATTTTAATATTAAAACATTTTATTATCGCCCCAGGCTCCAATTCTATCATATTAATCATGTCATTATCTTTTTTCTCTAGTTATGAACAACTTTATTAGAGATGAAAATTTATAAATTAGTAGACGATTGGGACACAGAATTTATCTTTAATCTTCTTCTTCGAAATATCTATTTGATTTTGATCAAATTACATCAATAAATAATTTTAGGAGCATTTTCATATTTTAAAGTTTTCTAATGGTTTAAAAAATTAAATTTATCTATTTTTATTTTTTACTAGTTCTGCCTAGAAATTAAACTATAAATTAGAAGCTATCAACCCTTTTCAACTAAATCTTTAGTTAAAAAAATATATTTAAAATTCTACAATTCTTTTTAACTTTACTCGTTCTTCTATACGAGTGATAGATTCAATGTTGGCATCAGATATGCCCTCATACATGATTCGAACAATGCCAACATACAACCATAACGAGATTCATGAAACCCATAAACATCTAGATGCATATCAAACATTGCCCTTATCATGCATAAAAATATCAAATCTAAGGACCATTTAAACACTACCATAACTAGGGAACCAACCTCATCATTAAGGCATACAAATTTTACACATACGAGGGATGAATTTTTCAGTGAATGTCTTCTTCTTCAAGGAGAACGGCCAAAATATAATCGAAAGTGTGCTCGGCAGAGAAAAAAAAGAGTTGATCAATCACAGTAAATTCGCAGGCTTCAAACTCAGATGGTGGAGAACAACAAACAAGAACATTATAATATTTTTACAAGATATAAGAGATGTTTGTTGAATATTAGGTATCTAAAATAGTTTAATTTAAAAGTAGGGGGTTTAGAAAATATTTTTATCTTATTTAGTACTTTAAAATAATTACCCCTAATTTTAATTTATTTTCACGAGTACAAATCAAAGTATACATAAAAACACCCATAGATTCTAATGGAAAATAAAATTAAAAATTTGATAAATATATAATTTTGTAGAAAAATAAAATTGGGAAAAAATATAGTAAATGAAAGATAAAAAACATTGAAGAGAACCCTAGAAGATGCGATCTCGGTTAATATGCAACCACAACCATTAGTAAATGAATTTGAAGAAAAAAACTCAATGCAACCATAGAAATTAAAAGATCCAAAAAATTATATTGGTTAGTAGGAAAAAAAAAAAAAACGAAGGAAGGAGGATGAAAATAAAAAAGCAAACTAGAGAGAAGAAAGTAATTAGAGAGATGCGAGAAGAAAATCGGCAGCCTCCTGTTACCGATTTATATTGGAAAAGATGGCGGCCACAAAAGTACTCCAGAATCTCTTCCTGCAAGGACTACAACATCAAACATATCATGGCTGTGAGCCGCTCCTTTCACATGGCGGCCACAAAAGTACTCTAGAAGCTCTTCCTGCACCTGATCGTGAGGACAACAATACCAAACATATCACAGTTGTGAGGCGCTCCTTTCCAGCTACCAAGTTCCGACCGTGATAGTGGATGAGGAGGAAGATGAATAAAGGTGGAGAAAGAAATCAATAAGAATGAAAAACCCATCAAAGAGAAAAGTAGAAAGGAAGAATAAAGCGAGAGATGTAGAAAATGAGAAGGGGAAGATGAAGAAAACGAACTGAGGAAAAACGCAAATTGAAGATAAATAAAGCGATAGAGAAAGTAATAAGACAAAATAAAATGAATAAAGCCACAGAGAAAGAAAGAGGTAAAATAGGACGAGAGACAAATAAAGCAATCGATAAAGTAAAAAGACAACAAAATGAATAGCCACATAGAAAATAAGAGGTAAAATAGGACGACGCAGATAAGATGAAGAAATAAATAAGGTGAAAAATAAAGTAAAAAACAAAATAGGGAACAACTAGAGAGAAGGTGAAGAAATAAATAAAGTGAAAAAGAAAGTAAAAAACAAAATAGGGAACAAGAAGGTAAACTAGGGCGACAAAAGCAAAAAATAAGAATGAAGATGGAATAAAGGTGGAGAAAAAATAAGAAGAGTGAAGATAAAAATAAAAATTATGAAATATTTAAGATTCAATTTTATCAGATTTAGTATAATTTAATCTTTTTTAAAATAAAATATAAATAGTAAAATTTAGAAGATTTTTTAAAATAAAATATAAATAGTAAAATAAAACTTAGAAGATAACGAATGAAGAAGATATTAGGTCGATAACCTTATTAAAACAAAATATAAATCGAGAATAGTTAAAAGTAATTAGCATGTTGTGGGCGTGATTAAAATTCCTCTTATTTTTTCATGTATTTAAGTTAACTGATCAAAGTAATTAGCTAACCTTCACTTGTGTTTTTCCACTACACGTCTACAGTACACCCTATACTAGTAGTCCCAATAAATTTTACTGAAACTTAGTTTTAATGAGCAGCGCAATCCCCGTCATTAACAACCAAAGCATTGATAAGGCTCACTACAAGCCCACTGTGCCTAGCTCATGACTCAAACATCAACCAGCCCAAAGCTAACCAAGCCCACAACCTTCAAGTCCATCCACCCCAAAAAGAAATTTGAATTCACAGCACAAACACTGAAACACAATATATACAATTAACAGCACGTAAGAGGGAAATCTTGGATATTGTTGGTATGGAGGAGACCAAAAATATGGGGAAATACCTAGGAGTGAAGTTAGGCCATGGCAGGAATCAGAAGGAGACGTGTGAGTCTCACACATCATCGAAAGGGTAGAATCGAAACTTACGAGCTGGAAAGCTAAGACGCTGAGTGTGGCGGGGCGCATGACGTTAATTCAATCAGTCATGTCCTCGGTCCCAGTCTATCATATGCACACGAACTGGATTCCGAACCACATGTGTAATCGACTAGACAAATTGAATAGGATGCAACCAAAGAGGAAAATTCATCTCGTTGGTTGGAACAAAGTTGTGAATAACAAGCAGTTAGGTGGACTGGGACTTCGGGAAGCACGCAAAAACAACATAGCGATGTTGTCCAAAATAGGTTGGCGGGTCGCAACTAAGGAAAGCAATGTCTGTTGCAAAGTATTCGAGGCGAAATACCTCAAAGGAGGGGATATCAGGGACCCTAAACCAACGATCAATGCTTCCAGGTGTTGGAACGGGGTAATAAAAAGTATGGAGAAGATGAAGGGAATGATGGGTTGGCGTCTGGGAGACGGCAAGAAGATCTCGGTTTGGAATGATGTTTGGGTTGGTAATTCTAAACATCTATGATCGAGCTGGAATTGAATTGTGTCGGGGAGACGAAAATATGAAAGTGGCGGATCTGATATCGACAGACGGTATTTGGGACTTCACTCGTTTGCAGACCAGAATTCCTGAAATGATCCGTGAGGAGATACGCAATATTCCGATCCCCTTCCCTTTCCAAAACGGGATATCAGACCAATTAATCTGGAAAGTCTCAACTACGGGTGCATTTACCTGTAAATCCGCCTATGAGAATTTGAGAGAGAGAGAGAGGGAAGTGGCAAACCGATCCATGGAAATGGCTCTGGAAGCAATCGCTGCCTCTAAATTTGAAAATGTTTTGCTGGCTTATGCTCCATGAAGGCCTTCTCACGAGACCCTTGCGATACGACAGAAATTTGTCGGACAACGCCGGCTGTACCAGATGCGGGTATACGAGGGAAAATATTGTGCACATGCTCATCCAATGCTCTCAGTCGAGGTTTGTCTGGGAGAAAATTATACCTGAAGTTGAGTATCATAGGCTCTGTGATGTGGCCGTGGGGGAGGAAGATTGGCTGAAAAAGAGCATGATGTCTCACTTTAAGACGAATAATCATATCACTTGCAGCTGGAATAATGTATTCATAGCAGCTCTTTGGAACATCTGGAAAGCCCGAAATAGTTGGGGGTACTCCGGGTTAAAAGAATGGGCGCAAGCCACGTTCCAGAAAACCATTTGCCTCGCAATGGACTTGGAACAGCTAAGGAAGGGTGCGAGAACGCAGAGACCCCAGAGGCCGGAAACAGATTGGTTGAAGTCACCGTCGGGTTGGGTGAAGCTGAACACTGACGGGAGCTATTATGCCAGACAAAAGTCAGCGGCAGCAGGGGGGCTCATTAGGGACGAGAATGGTCAGTGGAAGGGTGGATTTTCCATGAAACTGGGTGAGCTCCCGATAACGCCTTGCAGAATTGTTGGGACTAAGGGAAGGATTGAGGTTTGCTTGGGAGTTTGGGTATGCGAGAATTATCGTAGAGTGTGACTGGGAAGTTTTAACGAATCTGATCAAACATGGCGATACCATGCAGCATCTGTATGGAGCCATTGTTGAAGATTGCCGATGCCTACTTCGGAAGCCCTGGGAGAGCAAGTTGCAGCATGTTTACAGGTCCAGTAACTCGCATGCAGATTTCCTTGCTAAGCTCGGACATGAGCTGAAGGAAGACAGAGTGTTTTGGGAGGAGGAACCAACTGAGCTGGTGACTCTGAACAAGGAAGTTAGCAGGAATTAGCCTGCTTGTCTCTTGATCGACCAAAAAAAAAAAAAAAACTATATATACAATTGACCTAAATTTTTGCTATCAAAAAAAAAAACAAGATATAAAATTAACCATTCAACCAAGTTCCATACTCAAAGCATAAACAGTAAGTGCCCAAAATATGGCAAAAATCATGCTGCAGAAGCAACATAGCCAGAAAAAAATTTACATCAAAAGATCATCATTCAAGTTAAAGAAACTGATTCCTAGTCCCTTCAATATCTCCGGACGAGAAGACATAGAAGTGATGGAATGAACAAAAGGCCGCCATTCTTTATCAGCACCCGATCCCCTTTCTTTAGGAAGCTATTCTTGCGTCCTGTTAAGATGATGCACTTGTATATAAGGCTTCGATCCATCTTCTCCAGGGACCATTTCGCAAACAAACTCATCTCCAACATTCAGTCCATTGGCATTTTGAATTAGTTCCCACTTCTTCATCATTATAGAGCAGCCGTTTTTTGTTCGAGAAACCTCTGACTGCCACTTGTGACCGTTGTCGATCACAGTCATAAACTTATCCCGTTGAAAGCTACCATCATCATTCTTTAGCTCACTCGGATTAACATACTGACAATGTAAAACAAGTGATCATAATCCAAGAACAACAAGTTTTGAATTATAATATAGCATATCCAGTGTGAATAATTGAAAAACTTACCAACTGCCGACGGCCCTTCATGATTTTTACTACAAAATAAGGGTTCCCATTCATGTATCTAGGCTTTTCCGAAGACCTATCGTCTTCATCAACGTTCTCCGTATCCGCATCTAGATCAATACAAATTAAAAACTTAAATTCCAAAAAGAACAAACAAACATAGAGAAAAAGGATTAACTTACGTTTTCTTTTTAGTGTTGTTTCCTTAATTATGTCATCAGCTGGCTCTTGCTTAATAGTCACAGAATCTTTTTCCTCCTCCCTTTCGGAACAAAATGCTTTTAGTACATGCTCTTTGCTCGCCATTTCATTCATGTATCCTGTCTTCTCCAAAGGCCTACTGTCTTCATCAACTTTCTCCTTATCAGCATCTAGATCAATACAAGTTAGAAACTTAAATTCTGAAAAGAACAAACAAAAAAAAAAGAAAAATTAAGCTACATGATTTGCTTACCTTTTCTTTTTAGTGTTGTTTCCTTAGTTATGTCATCAGTTGGCTCTTGCTTTACAGACACGGACTCCTTTTTCTCCTGCCTGTTGAAACCAAATGCTTCAAGTATATGTTTCTCGCTTGCCATTTTGCCCAGGTTCTTCAAATCAAGTATGTTTTGGTCCCCATTATAGTGGAAAACCAAGAGATCACCTAACTCGATATAATTTTCTTCAACAAACTTTCTCCAGTTTGCTTGGAGATACATGTCATCCCCAATTTTCCCCACCCGCACAGTCCAACGCCTTCCCTTGTCATTTCTGAGAACTGTCTCCGAGGATTTCATGAGTGATGTCACAGATGGATGGATTTCCTACACAAAAACACAATTAATGAATATTAGTCCCAAGTCCCAACTACCAATCTCAATCTCTATTCTCTAAGAGCCCAGTGAAAGAAATATATATAAAATGAAAAATGTAAATAAAAATTCCTGCTTTTTCCAACACGTTTCACGGCAGGGGTTTAAATTTGTTGCCAGAAAATAAAATCCTCAAACAGCAAGCAAAAATAGTATGATTTATTCATCTCCCACATGCAGAGAAGTCATGATTCATGACACATGAAAATGAAACTGCAAGAGTAAATCGAAAAATATTGCGGCAAAAAAAAGAAATCGAGAGCACAAAATCACTACAGACAGAGTGAAAACCCATCTCAGAATATATGATAAAACCCTGAAATTAAAAGAAGCAGATAAAAGAGCATACTCACCAGCCTGTTTACGCAATCTGCCAAGTAGGGTTTGAGAAAAGCTGGAAACCTCTTTTGTGGGTCCATTGCAGCTCATGCAAACCAAGCAACAACCTTTTTTGGCACAGGCAAACAGAGCCAATGGTGAAGATGAAAGCTGCTTCAAAAGAGGGAGAGAGAGGAGTTGTCAAATTGGAAAATTTTCAAATACCAGCTTTTAATATTTAATTCATTTTCTAAACAAAACAGCTTTTCAATTTTTTCCCCAAACATTCAACAATTAATTCAATTTCATGTTTTTCCAAAAAAATCAATATTCTATATATATATTTATCTAACATCTTATTGAGATCAGCGCTTCATATTTTCATTTTTGCTTTGATCATACATAAATACAGATACTTAGTTGAGATGCACAAGTTACCTTCACAGTGGATTTGTTTTGTTACCGAGTGTTGTAGGATTTTGTAATATATTATGTTGCAATTTTGAATAGGGCCATCTAATGTCTTTTAATGTGCATATGAAATTATGAAAACGTAAATAATATAAATTACATCACTAAGTGACAAGTGTTGCAAACTTGATGGCATAATGTTTTGCGGACAATCTTTTTGAGGCCCCAATTTTGATGTTAAACTCTGATCGGCCCAACAACATCCAAAGTCCAACATTCAACCCAAAACAAAATAAATAAGAATAAACACACCAACGGCCAAAGAACAAGTTATTCCCTCGGAAGGAAAGGTACGTGATTAGGCTTTAGGGAGTGCTATCTAAGAAACAATAACTAAAAAGATAATATCAAATTTGGGACAAAATCAAGAAAAAGATTTATATAGTGTAACCTTTATAATGAATGTTTTGGCATTCATATGGTTTGATTTCGATAGTGTTGGGCTTTTGTCCCGAAAAAAAAAAATTTTAATTGAGATAACTATTATTTTTCTCAAATTAGAATCTTACTGATAAATACTCATTTTCTATTTATTATCTTATTTGATTGAGATATCTATTATTTTCTCAAATTAGAAGCGTACAGATAAATACTCATTTTCTATTTATTGTTTTATAGTATTTTTCTATTATTGTTTTATATTATTTTTCTCAAATTAGAAGCTTACAGATAAATACTCATTTTCTATTTATTGTTTTATAGTATTTATGTAGCATCCCGCACGTGAGGCACCACATCCCCCGCACCACGGCTCGACCCGAGTAACGAAATAGAACTCCGCACCCGAATCAAACCGTAGCGAACAAGTGACAAATCAAAAACAATCCTAAGCAAGACGGAACTTAGACCCTGTCAAATTGAACCAAACAAAACGAGTGCAGAAGCGGAAGCTAAATCACACACATGCATTGGCCACGGGCCTGCAGAAAATAAACACACCGATCACAAACAAACTTGGGCTCCTCAGGCCTCTTTTCAAATACATAACAAAGCCGACAAAGCAATTTAAATAACAAATACATAAACTAGCAAATTCAAGTCTTATACAATTCAAATCTTAAACAAATGCGGAATGCAAAACCTAACTAGAACAGACTCAACTCAAACTCGAAAAGACACAACTTGACTCGACACCGCCTAGCTCCAAACTCCAAGCAAAACCTGCAAGCTAAAAAGTTGGAGAGGGAGAGGTGTCAGTCGATCCACTTGACTGAGTGAGGGGCTACCCACACACGTTATATATATAGAGCAAAGCAAGTTCTCAAGCACATGCACAGTTTATGAACTCAGGGATAGTTTTTGCACACTAAAGATTTCCCGTGATACATATATATATATAGGGATTTCAAATCAAAACAAACAAAGTAAACTTAGCCAATTCAAATTGCAAATCAAACGGATTCAAATCAAAGGTTATCAAATTCAATTTCCAAGTTCAAATTCACAGGAATCACATTTTATCTTACTTTAGAAATCTATCCCCGTTTCATAACCTCAAACAAATCAAACACACAACTCGGTGGGTACGAGTAACAAAATCCCATCCTGGGCTTTTCCGAACAACCACACAAATCAAGCGAATCAAGCAAGCAAGAAAACCTCCTTCTCCGGTGATGGAAGGGTTGGCCGACCCTAGCCATCCAAATCAGACAAAGGGAGTGCGCACACTCAAACCCTCAGGTTCTCATTGTCCAACCAAACCTCATGGTGGACTCCGGGTTGTTCCTTTACCAATCAAAGTGGAAGTGTGCACAGGGGTGGTAACCGGCGACCCCGATGGTCGTCCTGGGTCTCCCTTACCCACACCCCCTGGGCCCCAAATCAAGCGGACAAATCAAATTAAATCAAAAAAAAATCCTAACCCGCTACCAATCTCAAACAAACCGAATCAAAGCAAACAAGTACGTAGCTTTACCTTGCTACAAAACATAGGGTTTAACTATAACCTAACCTCACCTTACACCGACGAAGCCAAAACCAAAAAGGATGATTAGCCCCGGAATCACAAAGGACGTCGAAACACCACCCCGGGTGCACCTGAACAAACTGAGAACAAGAACCAAGACTTAGACTCACAAATGAACCATAAAGACGCCTGGCTTATGCTTAACACGTAAGAGATGCAAATATTCACATAAATACACAAAGGATTCATGCGAAACCATGCATACGGAATGCAAAACTCATATTTAACATGCATATAATGCATACAAGAACAAACGAGAAGCATACAAAATACGAGGCAAATGAATAAAAACTCAAAACCAAGCAGACAGCTGGAAACGGCCGTTTCCAAAATGAACTGGAAACGAAAACGGTCATTTCCAACCTCTCGGCACAAAATAAAAGCAAACCAAACGGCTGTTTGGAGATCAAGAACAATCTCCAAACGCCCGTTTGGGAACTGTCTGTTCCCATACCAGACCCTCAAAACGGCCGTTTCGGCCAAAGGCCAAAACCAAAAACGGTCGTTTTGGTCACCCACGCGCGGCGCGTAACAAAGCCAAACGGCCGTTTGGAAAAACAATGCAAGTCCCAAACGACCGTTTGGCCTGCCCTG
>JBBMKE010408933.1:0-11779 GCA_037834125.1 Lippia alba | reverse complement strand
GATGGATTTTTTTAATATATTGATGGAGTTATTCATTTGTGACATGTTAAATTAATGCGAGTGAAATGATAAATAAATAATAATGAGGAGGTTAAAAAGAATGACACATTAAAAGTAGAAATCTCAATATCGAAGATATATATGAAAGATTTAGTGCATTAAATGTGTGAAGATTTCATTATTATTTCATTATTATAAGGCTTGGATTTGGATGTTGAAATCACTGAAGTTTGTGTGAAGATTTCATTATTATGAGGTTTGGGTTTCATTATTATATGAGGCTTGGATTTTGATGTTGGAGTCTCTTAAGTTTGTCCCCGAGGTGGAGGGTGAAGATTAATTCATTATTATGAGGTTTGGATGTTGGGATCTCTAAGTTTGGAGGTGAAGATTAATTCGTTATTATGAGGTTTGGATGTTGGGATCTCTAAGTTTGGAGGTGAAGATTTCATTTATTGTGAGGTTTGGAGGTTGAAGATTTAACTCCTATTTTAAGTAAAGAAGAGTCTTATTGGAGATAATTGCGAACCAAAATTATTTTTTATTTTTATTTTTAAAAAAAAATCTATTTCTAGTATATTTTAGCTGCATATTCTATTAAAAGATGTCTAGTTGTAAAAGTATATACATAGAAATTAGCTTGCAATTCTTTGTCTCTATATAATTCACTTGCGATTATAGGATCATTTTTAGATTTATGTATGTCATTTTTGTGCAGAAGTCATGTTAATTTGCTCCGTGTCGTTTCAATTATATCGGATGTCCCTGAAAGGACAAAATTGAACTTAGTTTCTTGCTATTAGGAAAATAGTATCAAAGTTTGCAATCAGAGCCGCAAACTTTAAATTTAAGTAATTTTTTTTCATATGGTAAAAAAAAAGTAAATATTATTTATGGTCCTGTGGGATAGATTCATTTTTCAGTTTGATCTAGAGTTTATTAACTCAGTGGATATAACTCCAAATATTATAAATATTTGACAATTTATATCCTTTTAACCAAGTCCATTAGTAATAGACGACCATCTATAGAAAAACAGTGATGGTTGATCTTTTTTAGGGAAATATACATCAAAATGTAGTTTGTGGCGCAAAAAAAAAAAAAAAAAAAATTCCCCTGGCCTTAACTTAGGCTGAACCACTTTATTCATTACAACAAATATAAATTCGATGTCTTATTCATTATCCAAAGTAATGCAAATCTAATTCGATGTCTTATTCATTATCAAAGTAATGCAATGTGCTTTATGTTGTGCAAACAAAACTGCAACCAAAATGAAAAGAAATTCTTGCACTTTAACATTAGATGACATAACAGTGTTGAATACAACCAAACATCATTAGATATTAAAATAGCATATCTAATGCAGCAAGATCAATTCTTCCAAAATGCAACGAGATCAGTTCATTTAATTCAACAAGTATCCAACATGAGCTTATCAATATATCTAAAAATCATTTCTCACAAAAGGCAACAAAATCATCATTTTTTTCGAGATTTTCTGTTTCTTCCTCCCCATGTTGCCACTGCAGCTGCCAACTTGGAGATTGTTGCAAATTTCTCCCACCCTTCTTTAATGCTGGTACAGAGTCTGTGACCTCCCTATCCCACATGGGAAAAATATAAGAATTGACCTCAGTATATAAATTAAAGAGTTCAAGTATAACAAATTTTTTTTGGACATTGGCTTAGACCTAATTCAAATTATAGTTGCTGAGTTTAGAGACTTACGCTCTCGTTTATGGGTTCACGAGCCCTACGCTCTCGTCTATAGGTTCACGGCCCAGGGGCATGACAGAGCCACCAAAAGCGTGACAACGCTTTGTTGAGTTATAGCTACACAAAATATCGTCTTTGGAACTTGTAAAGGTGTGAGATTTACTATAGATGCTAAGCTTGTAGATGGTTTTGTCACGAAAAGCATGACAAAGCTTTGTTGAGTTGTAGTTACACAAAATATCTTATTTTGAAATTGCCAAGGTTTGAGATTTACAGTAGTAAAAGTGTGAAATTTACAATAGACGCTAAGCTAGTAGATGGTGTAACCTATCTCACTTGGTTGATTGTTATTTTCCTTGCCTGAAAGTAAATAAAATAAACTGATGAACAAGGCAAATTAAGCACTTTTTACAACAATTAAATAGACTTACAGTGAATTTAGTTGTTTACCTTATATTTGGTTTTAATAGCTTTTTAGTATATTTTGATCTTGAATTGTCTTCTGGTACTTGTCTATTAGTCAATGCTTCTTTCTTCTTTTTACATTCTTTTTCGTTATGCCCTTCATCACTACAACAGTGGCACTTCATAAAATACTTTGAGGTCTCACCAATATTTTGCCCTTATTCTCAAGCTCATCCACCTCCTTTTGTCTCACATTTTTAGGTTTTCCAATCTGCCTGCCAAAATTAGGTGGAAGTGGTGGAATATTTCGTGTTTTCTGCCATAGTCTTGTCCATTCGCTGGAAGAATTATATATACTTATACCTTCACGAAAGTATCTATGGTAATACTCACTTACATAGTCTTGTGGATCAAGATCCTGACTTTAAAGAGCTGAAAAACCATAGCAGCAAGGAATCTGATAACTCTCATTTCCAGCAACTGCAAGTCTAATTTTTCAAATTTACCACATGCATTGAACCATCATAACTGTTGAGACGTAATTTGGGATCAAAAAAGAGGTTTTCATTATTGGTTTTTGTTGCTCAAAAAGATTACAACCTAATCTCAATATATAGTCCAATACTCCCTATAAGTTAAGAAAGTCAAAACAAAATCATCGAGATCTTCCCTAATATAGAAGATAACCCCAAATCTTCTAACACTCCCCCTCAAGTTAAGTAATTGGATCACCAATTCTTAACTTGTCTAGTGCCTTTTGAAATGTCTGACTGGAAACCGCCTTTGTAAGAATATCTGCTAGCTGGTCTTCGGACTTCACAAACGGTAGCTCAATAACCCCTCCATCTAACTTTTCTTTTATGAAGTGACGATCGACTTCAACATGTTTTGTCCGGTCATGCTATACCGGATTCTCTGAAATGCTGATCGCGGCCTTATTATCATACTTCAGCGAGCTTGGACATTCATGAGGGAAGCTATTTCTGCCATCAGCTTCCTCAACCATAATACTTCTATTATCCCTTTTGCAATACCTCGAAACTATGCCTCAGCACTTGAAAGTGCAACAACTTTCTGTTTTTTACTTCTTTAAGTTACAACGTTCCCCCCAATAAGAGTAAAGTAACCAGAAGTGCCTTTCAGATATCGCATGATCCTTACAACTGCTTCCATATGACTCCTCTGAGGCTGATGCATAAACTGACTGACAACCCCGACTACACAAGCAATGTCCGGTCTGGTGTAGGATAAATAGATCAATTTCCCCACAAATCGCTGATATCTCCCTCTGTCTGCAGGTTCTCCATCTCCCTCGATCATAAGCTTATGATTGACCTGTAGTGGAGTATCCACAGGCTTACAGTCAATCAACCCTACTTCAGCCAGCAGATCCAAGATGTACTTCTTTTGAGAGATAAAAATACCTCTCTTCGACCTAAGGACTTCAATTCCCAAAAAAGACTTCAGTCCTCCTAGGTCCTTCATTTCAAAATCCCTGAACAACCTTTCTCATAGTTTTCTCATTTCCTCATCATCACTTCCTGTGATAATCATATCATCCACATAGATGATAAGACAAGTAATCAAATTTCACCTCTTTTTTAAGAACAAAGTATGATCAGAATTACTTTGTTCGTAACCATACTGCTGCATTGCCACCGTAAACCTCCCGAACCACGCACGCGGGGATTGCTTGAGTCCATAAAAGAATTTTCTAAGCCTGCACACTTCTCCATCTCTAAACTCAGTTGTAAAACCCGGTGGTGCATCTATATACACCTCCTCAATTAGATTTCCATGCAAGAAAGCATTCTTTACGTCAAATTAGTGGAGCGGCCAATTTTTATTTGCTGCAACTGATAAAAGAATGCGAACTATGTCAATCTTTACCAACGGTGAGAACGTTTCTGAGTAATCAACTCCATAGGTCTGAGTGTACCCCTTCGCCACCAGCCTGGCCTTGTACCTCTCAATTGACCCATCTGACTTGTGTTTAATAGTAAACACCCTCCGACATCCTACTGCTTTTTTTCCTTCTGGCAGTTTACATATCTCTAAAGTATCATTTTTCCTGAGTGCACTCATTTCTCTTTCCATTGCTTCTACCCATTCTTTTGATTGTTATGCTTCCTGAACTGTTCTTGGAATCTGTTCGGAGTAAAGTCGTCCAAAAAAAGCCTGAGATGCTGGTAAGATGCTCCCCCTCACTGCATTTCCAATGGGATATCGAGAGGTGTGTGAAACCCGATCTGGAGAGTACCTGTTTGGTGGTATCCCCCGTGTACTTCTTGGGGGTAACACATACCTGTCACTAACAATCTCCTCAGAAGTGACATCCACATTATTACTCTCAACAACAGTATTATCAATCTCAGTAGAAATAGAATCAGACTCGGGGAGATTACTTATCTCGGGTAGGACATCATTCGGAGGAGTTTGATCAGAAGTGGTACTGAGGAAAATTTGATCAGTTGCGTCAAGAAGAGTCAGATCAAGCCAACCTAGGGACTCACTAATACTCTCCCCCCGAGCACGAGGTTGGGTAAGGTAGTAGTATTCGGACTCTAAGAAATCACAATCCATGGTAACATGAATGTGACGAGTGATAGGATTATAGCATCTATACCCCTTTTGGTGAGTAGCATATCCCAGAAACACACACTTAACAGCACATGGATCAAGTTTGCTCCGGTCAATTTTGGGAGTATGAATAAACACTGAGCAACCAAATATTCGAGGCGGAAGAGTGAGGGTTGGTGGTATAGTGATTTGTGTCTCTAATACCGACAACGGTGTTTTGTATGAGAGGATTTTAATGGTAAGGCGATTTGTTAGGTAGGTGGCTATGGCAATAGCTTCGGGCCAAAATCTCGCAGGAACATGAGATTCTGTGAGGAGTGCCCGAGAAATTTCAAGTAATGTGCGGTTTTTTCTTTTGGCAATGATGTTTTGTTGGGGAGTGTTTGGGCAGGTAGTTTGGTGAATGATCCCATTTTCTTGACCAAAAACACTCATTTTCTGGTTAACATACTCTTTCCCATTATCTGACCGGAGCACCTAAACAATATGATTAAATTGGGTTCGTATCATATGGAAAAAAGCCACAAAGGTATCAAACACTTCAGATTTATGTTTCAGAAAGTAAACCCAAGTCATGCGAGAGAAATCATCAATAAATAACACAAAATACTGATAATTCCCTTTATTATAAATGGGTGAAGGACCCCAAACATCAGAATGTACCAAAGAAAAAATAGAATCAACTCGAGTATCACTGGATTTAAAAGATGTTCTGTGACTTTTGGCAGCTAAACAAGTTTGACATTCTAGATTCGAAATAGAACTATTCTGAAACGAAGTGGGAAAAAGCATCTTTAAGTACCCTAAAGAAGGCTGACCAAGGCGCCGGTGCCAAAGCCAAATTTGTTTATTTGCAGAACCCCTTGAAAAGAGAGCTGTAAGAAGCACTTCATCAATATAGTAAAGCCCCTCCCATTCAGTACCATGCCCAATGATCTCCTTCGTATGAATGTTCTGTACAAGGCAAAAACGAAGGTACATTAGAACTTCACAATTCAATTCTCTTGCCAAGTGACTCACATATAACAACTTGCAAGACAAAGTGGGAACATATAAGCAATTTTTTAATTTCATCTTTGGGGATAAAACTACTGATCCCTGATTCACCACTTCAGCTAATTCTCCATTAGTTGTCTGAATATGACTCTGAGTTGGGAAAACCGGATCAATTATATCTGCCGGGTCAAAAGTCATTGTGTCGGTCGCCCCATAATCAAAGATCCACTATAACAATTTAGAAGACCGAGTATGGTGGGCTTGCATTACATTTTCACAAGTATAGGGGTTCTTTTGCATAGCATCACAAAATGGGGATTCTAACTGCAATATTTTATTAGTTTGGGAAAAAGGGGCAAAACTTTTATTAAGAAACAAATTAGGGTTTGGGTCATTACCCCCAAACCCACTACCTTCTCCACTGATGTCGGCTACTCCTCCATTGTTGATGATTCCGACGGCGGTGCTAGCACGCCCAACGGGATTGTTGCCCACCGTCGTAGTGGTTGCCTCCCTCAATTTCCCCTCTTCTCCCACTGTTCCAGTCTCTCTCCCTCGACTGGTCACACCGTTGGCCTTCTTTTGTCCTCCTCTATTCGTCGGAGTTCCGACAGGAGTGTTTTTGCTATTACCCACCCACCAATCGGGGTAACCAATGATTTCAGAGCAGCCCTCTTTCGTATGCTTCAGTTTTCCATAGTATTCACACACTAAATCAGTTTTGTCTTCTTGCTGTGTTATCCGATGTCTGCCGCCGTCACGGCTGGGTTTCTCGGACCACCGTCCTCCGGTGGTTTTGCCTCTCTCCGATCTGTGCACAGCAAACCCAGACCCCACGCCCTGTGATGAAACGTCTCATTCACTGCCGGTGGCCATTTTCAGAATCTTGAGACAAGTCGCCTCCATTCAGATTGTGGCATAGACTGAATCAACTGAGAGCTTTAGTTCGATTTTCAGGAAATCTCTTCTGATCGAATCATATCGATCATCAATCCCGATAAAGAACTGATACAGATGGTGCTCTTAGGTTATTTGATTGAATATGGTGATATCTTCTGGGCACTTCATCGGATTGGGTTGTTTCCGATCAAGTGCCATCCAAATCGCCTGTAATTTGTTCCAGAAAGGCTATTCTGCCCTTGTTTCTATGTGTTAGCTTTCTGGTGCAAGTCAAAGGTTTGCAACGGATTAGAGCCACTGCCGTACGTGGTGGCGAGACCATCCCACAAAGCCTTCGCGTTGGATACTGTAAGACTTTATTCACAAGGCTAATTTCAATGTTTTGTATTATCCATGTGGATACGTTTTGATCCGTTTGTTCCCATCGATCATATACCGCGTCTGTTTCGTTCGGAGCCGGAGGAATACCTGTTAAATGAGAGTGGCATCCCTGCCTCCAATTGCTATTCTCATCAATCTAGCCCATAACGGATAGTTGTCGTTGTTCAATTTTAATCCAATCGACAAGCTATCGAGGTTGGACAGGTTTTTTTTTACTGTTTAATAGGTTTGCGATCTATGTTGATAGATCGGATTCGGGTTTGGCTTCTACAATTTCTGACATGGTTGGTTTTGCAATTTAATTGACCTGATTTTAGGCCAAGTTTGGTTCGGGAAAGGATTTGAGATGATGATGTATTTTATGGCTGAGTCTCATGGATCGAAACTCTGCTCTGATGCCATGTTGAGACGTAATTAGAGATCAAAAAAGAGATTTTCATTATTAGTTTTTGTTGCTCAAAAAGATTACAACTCAGTCTCAATATATAGTCCAATACTCCCTATAAGTTAGGAAGTCAAAACAAAATCATCGAGATCTTCCCTAATATAGAAGATAACCCCAAATCTTCTAACAATAAACATTAACCTTATAATCCTAATCATCATATTTCAATTAATAACAATTTGTAGTTTTGTCTCTGTTATTGTCAACAGATTGTCTTATCTTAGAACATATTTTCATCCCACATTGCCATTTTTTCCCAGCATCCCTCATCTCAGATAATCTTGATATTATCCACTAGATCCACTCTAAGCAAGTTAGTATTAGCTTGCCTCTAGCCTCTAGTATGGCTAACATGTGTTGTTCAACAACATATCATACTTTGGAAAGTGATTAAAAAAAGTCTTATTCCATTGAGTTGCAGGTTTACCAGCAAACTAATCTAAAGCTCTTTGATCAAGTTTTTTCAACTGATCAATTCATACTCTTTCACCATTGCTCTTAAAAATTAGCTAGTAAGTACCTAGAACAAAATCTGTTATCATTCCCAAGAAAAACTTTTTCAAAAATAGGTACTAACCCCTTTTGTTTGTCACTTATAAATGTCATCTAGTGTTAATTGCAAGACAGTTAATTACATTAATAAGGCATTTTAACTTGTTTTTTTTTTTCTCTCCATCCAACATTATTCAGAATCATTATTCACAAATTGTTGTGTGTGACAGATTTACACAACAGACAGTTATGCACAACAACAATGTTCGTACAGATCACAAATTTTAAGCAATACCATACCATACAACACAACAACAATGTCCCGTCACAAATTTACCAATACTACAACATACACCATACTGATATGTGAGTGAAAGTGATCGAAACAATCGAGAGAAAAAAGATGATTGATTATTAATAGGTGAGTGAAATATTAGAGTCGAAAGTGAGTGAAACAATCGAGAAAAAAGATGATTGATAATTAGGCCGAGTGAAAGAGAGAAGGATGATTATTAGGTGAGGAGAATGGAAATATCAAGGAAGAAGATTGAATAAAATAAGATTGAGTGAAATAGAGGATTGAAGAATCCATTAGGAAGAAAGAACAACAATACTCCTAAGGAATATGGTCAATATCGGGTACTTCTTATTGTTCAGTATTAAACGAACAAACCATATTGGCCTCCGGAGGGATGGGAGGGAGTGAAGGAAGGGTAGGTGGAGGGAGTGGAGAAAGGGGGCAACAGGGACACGTGGAAGAAGGGCAGGTGGAGTCATACGAGGAAGGGGGCAGCAGGGGCAATGATACGTGGACGTGGTGCGTGTCAAGCAGGAAGAGGAACATTCAAACGTTGTTGTATAGGATCTATATCAACTCCCGACACAGCCTTATTGCGCTCTATCTCTTGTACTAGAAGACATTCTAAGAAATAAAGCATTCTAAGGTTGACAAAGTTTTAAGGCACCCTACAGTGCTTTTACCCAATGTTACCAAAATTTAGGCATTTCATTTACAATTCAGGTGTTAAATCAACAAACCAGCATTGTTTTAAAACAAATTCACGATGTCATTGTTGAGTTCATCGGTGTTCATCAAGACATTCATCGAAATCCTACATTTTATTCGTAAGCAAGTCTAAAAACCTACGAACTAAAATTATTCAAGTCCAACTCAAGTTTGAAGAAGATCAAACAATCAAATTCATCCTTTGAGTATTCGAGTATTTCTATTAGTTAAAATTTGAAGGAAGAATAAGAGGATTAAATTGAAAATCGAAAAACACTTTTTACATTTAAATTTGCAAATCATTTGTACTATTTATCTTGTTTTACATTCACAAATTATTTGTTTCATTTATCTTGTGTTTACCGAAATCAATAAACACGTATTTTTAGTTCAAACAATAATATATATATTTGAGATAATAGGTGATGCTGGTTGATTTTAACACCACTAATATAAGAAATTACGAAGGAAAAATTGTATCAATAATGGAAAATGATTACAAGATAAACGAAAACACAATGAACAATAATTATAAGGGCCAATGATAAATATAAAAGCTGCTGGCTGGTGAAGCAGGTACTAGAGCAGGTGGCAGTGCAGCTTGCTAGTGACTTCACAAGAATACTAGATGTTGCAAACGCATGAGAGCTAATAGTATACTTAAAGTTGGAGAATAAAGCTGCTAAAGGTTTTTATATAGTAGTGAGGAGTTGAGAGGTGCAAACTGGAGTAAATAGTAGTTGGGTGAGCAACTGACTGGGAGATTCTTGGCATTGGAGGCTTGGGAGATTGACTCTTTTTTATATTTGAATTCTTCTCATGTCTCTGTCAGCTGCAACCATTCCCCAAAATGAGGGAGAGCAGTTAGGGCTACACCCTAGTGGTTTGCCTGTTGGGCTGGTCAACCGGCTGGTCAGCCCGTCTAGTGAGTAGGTCTAAAATGGGTTGTTGTTCTTCGGGACCCAATTATATGTCAAAACTAGTTGGATCTTGAGCTTGGAGACTTTTTTTTTTTTAAAAACACGATGAACAAGTATGCATAAGAGATCGAACACCATCCTTGTAGGCGCTCGAGAAAAGTAGAAACAAAGTTTGTCATGGGATCTTCATCAGAATCAGAAGTAATAGAAAGGATGAGAAAAACCTCTCTAGTTGGGAAAAGATAAGATAAATAGCTCCCATCACGTATGCGATAGACATGAGGCTTTTTAGCACAATAAGCGAGACATTTCACAGTTTGTATGGGAAAAAATCTTCTCTTCCTTCACAATAAAATGAAATGTCCACCTTGGCAAACGTTAGATACCACAAGAGTTGTCCCGTCTTCGCAGATGTGTAATTTATCGCATAGTCCGTCCTTGTGACATAGAATACATTTTCATCCTTCAAATCCTTCGAATTAGAATCTGCAAAGAGGTTATCTGATCCAAAAGTCCAAACAACTCTCCCGATTTTTCCATCAACTAGAAATATGAGAGTTGTCTTCAATCCAGTTATAAGTTCACCACCTCATTTTTTAAAAACCAGTTTGATGATTGTAGAGATTCTAGTCATCTCCACAATCTAAATAAAAGTTTCTGATATCCTCAGGTGTCAGATTAGAAGTTGGACGGAATGACGAGTAAATAGAGGGCCCGAAATAGAACGACCATATTACTTTCCTTGAATCAATGTCTACTAAATACACCATCATGTCGGGAGCTACTATCATGGTTGTATCATGTTTACAAATCTCAAACCTCCACAATGCCAATCGATGATCCACTTGAGCTGGATTCGCATCGGAACTAGGGAAGTGGGCCAAAATCCCAGTCAGCATAACGACAAGGAGGGCGCAACAAAACACGGTTATTTTCATTCTAATAGCTGGGACAGATGATGACATTCCAATCATTGCAACCTCTCCTTGTCAGCCTAAAAATAGTACAAAAGCAATGTACGAATACATAGGACACATGTAAAATTTACTCCCAAACCTGAATAATAACAAAACATGTTTGTTCTATCTCCTCGAAATAGTAAGCAAGAATCACTATCTTATAGTCGTTAAATATGCTTTCACATGACAACATACTTAATGAACTTAATCCAATAATGATTATTTTAGTTAAATTAAATCAATTTTACTTATTATTATTTATCAAATTGATTATTAGTAGCTTAATAGTTGAAAGTTTTATGCAAATCTCTGTCTCATTTTATCAAACAGGTTGGGGGCAATTCTTTAAGTTACAACGAGCTATGTGGTTCTGTGCATGAGGCGACGAAAGTCTCCACGGCAATAAAGGTCCACGTTGGCTGTGGCGATCCGAAGTTCTTCTTTGTGTGCTATGGCGATCCGAAGTTCTTCCGCAGCGGCGAGAATTATGTAGCTTTTCTGCGTTGGCTTCCTTTTTAAGCGGCGAATTTTGGATGACGAGAATTATGTCTTGAGCTTAGAGACCTTAATTTCCACTAATGTTATCAATAAGATACCACAAAATAATATTTTTAAAAGTTCTCATTAAAAAATAAATATACCGCAAGTAAAGTCAATAACACATGAAAAACTCTAATTCATGTGAATTCCATCCTATCCAATTATGTGTACTATACTTTTTATTTAATTTATATTTTTTAGAAATTTTCGCCAATCACACGATCAATATATAATACTTTTACTTTTTTTTTAAATTAATACTTGTTTCTTATTACATCTGTTTAATTGGTTTAGAATCATTTCCGTCACAGTAGATGGTGTAACTGACTCAAGAAATTTCTAATTTACCCTTGATCTTAATCTCTTCCTGAGTACGCCACTCTGCCCTTCTTTACAAATCTTTTCCAGTTCCCGGCAAAACTCCCCTCGTGCGTCT
>JBBMKE010408924.1:0-11780 GCA_037834125.1 Lippia alba | reverse complement strand
AGGGACCTCAAACGGAACATAAAAGTTAGGGACTAATATGTAATTTTTCAAACTAGACATCCTGATTTGTAATTTCGCCTATTGTGAGGATAGTATGATGTAATTTGCCCTATACTTTATGAAATCACTATGATAATAGTCTCATATGTTGAATAATAGTCTCACACGTTGTAATAATAGTTCCGTAGTTAGGAACCTTTAACTAGGTAACAGAAGTAACAGTGAAAGATCATGTGCACAGTTAGAAATTCTTTTGAAATACCTTTTAAAAGTTTTTTGGCGAAAAACTATTTAATTATAATTAAAAAAACTTATATTGACGAAAAACTATCTAATTTTTTAAAGTTCGAATCCAAACTATTTCCAATAAAATTTAAATTTATTAAAGAATTGAAGTAGTATAAAGTCTTGGTGGGCTGCCGAACCCTAATGAAGATACTTCTCCAGTTCTCCTTGATGATGTTACAGGAGTCCTTGAAAATTGTTCCATTTCCCCCGCGGCCCACCAGAGTATATATATCGGGGACTCGTGAAAAGTGGATAGTTATTTATGCCTATAAATTGCGATCAAAAAAAAATTATGCTTATAAATTGAACATTTTACATTCAAGTCCGTTCCACAACCTTACATTTTGTTTATAATTTAAGTTTCATTTGAAAACAATTTGAAGAAGAAACTTATATATCTTTAAAGGACATATCGATTGGGAAAAAAATTCATAAAACTTAAAAGTCAAGACTGTGTGGGATAACAGGAGTGGAAGCGCGGACTATTGAGATGATTTTTTAACTTTTCTACTCATGAGATAAACAGAACTCTTACTTTTTTACTGCGGAGATAATAGAAAGAATCACATGTATAACTCGGGACCATAATTTATGTATAAGACGACTAATCTTATATCAACTTTAATTTAACCGATCATCAAATTAGAAATTATATTGGGTCAAACCTTATTATAATAAAAATAACACATACTTATTATTAAATTTTTATTCTATATATCTCCAAAACCTTACTTATACATATTGATTGAGCCCTTTTTCCGCTTGACTTGGAGTCGAGGAATCGGAGGTCCCAAACCACTTAAATTTGTAATCGGGGGAGTGTCGTTAGCCTTCTCGTAACCTGGTCAAATAAACAGAAGGGGTGAACTAGAGGCCAACTTGGGGGACTTGAGGGTTTTGTCCAGGTTGGCACTCCGACGCTCAAGTCAGATATCGAGTGATGAGTATCGAGTAGAATGCAGTAAATGCAGTTGATGAAAACTTACTTAGTGAAGTAAATGCGGCGCTATTTATACAAAGTAAACCCATCATCAGGTTGACCCACTTGTTACCGCCGCGTGTTGACAGGTGCCCTATTAAAATCAAGCATTAAATGCTTGGTCGGCCATTATCAGGCGCGGAAATGTTGACGCGTGGCAATAGGTCTAGAAGATCGAGATGTTTGGAATCGAACAGATCGATTCTGGTAAGACTCGGAAAGTGGGTGTGGTAATTTCTTGGGGGAGTGAAAATGGGTCTCGAGGTTTAACTCGATGAATCTCCAGGTCGAGGAAGAGGTATGTGTCTGACTGTCCTTGATTCACGTGTTCGTTGAGTGTTGTCCACGTCATAAGCCCCCCGAAATGTTGGCTCTTAGGGCTGATATGGAGAAAACGTTTCAAATTCGCACGTGGGACCAGGGTAATCATTGCGACGTTTCATCTTCTCGATTCCCGCCATAATTACCTCTAAAAATAGTGGCCCTCTGTAACTTCATTTTACCATTTCCAAAAACATTAGCGCAAGAACTTCAAGTTTTCAACATAAAAGGTATCAATCTCGACTGTGATAGATTCTCCTTTTGTGTTTTTCATTTGCCATTCTCGGTTGCTTCGAGGGAGAGGTCGATCTCTTCCATTCTACTAATCCTCCGTCTCTCTCGATTCATCTTGTTTGAAAAATCTTATTTCCTTTAAAAAAATTTCAGCATAAGATGTCGGTGAATCGAGAGGGGGAGGTTCCTGTAGGCATGTGAAGAGTTATTTTGTCGAATTCTTTGAGTTCGTCTTCGGGATCTTCGGAGTCGGAGTCGATGAGGACAGAGTCCACCAACCCGTCGGGGATGGACGAAGAGGTCGATATTATGGATACAGGAAGCTCCCTCCATGCGAAGGAAATGGAAAAGGTTGTCGCGGGGCGCCTTCTGATGAAGAGGCCTTGACGGGAGGAGGAGGAAGACGAGAACATTGAGCCCGAGGGGGTCTTGCTGAAGGATCCTCGAGGCATTCCATGCACTATCTCCTAGGAGAAGGTGAAGAGAATCAAATTGCTACTTTTCGGGTCGGAGGGGCCCCGGAGTATGGGGGATATCGAGTGATACGGCCCCGGCCAGGAAGTCAAATGACCAACCCGCCCCCAAATTGCATAGCGATTAATTACTTGGCAGTCGAGAATGGGTTTCGAGTACCCATCCCGAATGAAATGCTCTATTTCTTCAACGAGCTGAAAATAAGCCCACTACAATTGATGCCCAATTTATACGTAATGGTAAACGGGTTGAGGGCCTTGTTGAGGTGTTTGGGGTATGCCTCGAACATATTTTGTTTGTCAGAGGTTTTTCAAGCATCTCTGACATCGGAGACGCCGATGTTGGGGCCGGGATATCTCAGTTGTCCTCAAAAAATAATTATCGATTGGTTCTATCTTCAACTTCCTCCAACGGAAAGGGGTGGAAGGAGAGGTTTGTGTTCATAGAGAGCGAGAAGGGTTGGCCGGTTTAAAGTACCTGGGTTGAAGTTGGAATCCTCGAGCGACGTTGTCGAGGGGAATACCGGGGTGGCCTAACACTCTGGTTCAAAGGTTAAGGGAGATAGGAAGTATGGACTCGAATGACATGATCGAGCTACAGGTTTTGGACGAGCTGGGGTTGGCTCTTGGCGTGAAGAAGGATTTCGACCCCAATAACTCGAGTCGTCTTTTCCCTCGATGCATCATTTATGTCCATTTCTGTCTTTTATAATAATCTATGCTGCACGGACACGGCGATATGGATTTTTTCAAAATTTTAGGACACGACACGGCTATACTTTATATATACATAATAAATTTTATAAGCTATGTGGACCCTTTTATTAGCCCAAAAATTTTAAATTTTTTAATAATTATGAATTTAATAACAAAACCAAATAGCCCATTGGGTTTCAATAGATTTATTTTATTTAATTTTATTTTTGGCCCATTAATTGAAATTTTCTTCTTTTTTACGGTGGGAGCGAAGGCTAGAGCTTAGCCATTCTTCTTTTTCTGTCATGTCCGCTGTTTTGGCCAAACAGATGGAGCAGTTAGGAGTGGTGGCCGGAGACGATGGTGTGGAGGAATTCTTGTGACGGTGGTTTGCTCGCGGTGGTGGCCGGTGTTAGCCATGGCAAACAAATTTCTTCCCCTTTTCTTTTCAAAGTGAATGGCACGCAACGATTTCGTCCCCTTCTCATCCCAGACATGTCTTCTTTCCCATGTGGCTTGGAATTTCTTCCCCTTTTCTGAACAAGGTGAGGGACAGATTTATTTTCTTTTTCTTCTCCAGCCACACAAGGATTTCTGTCGTCTTTTTTTCCTAGCCATGTCGGACACTCTGCTATACACTCTTCTATAGAGTGTCCGACACCGTGTCCTTGAATTATTTTTTGAGGACACGGATCCGGTGTGTCCGACACGTGCCGGACACTACACGGATCCATTTTTTGATGTGTCCGTGCTATAATTGTCGGACACTACACGGATCCATTTTTTGATGTGTCCGTGCTATAAAGATAATAGTGTATGAATTTTTTCATGTTACTAATCGATTTATATTCTTGATGCAGAGGAATTGATCATGATGTCATCCTTAAACGCGAGAAGGAAGGAGATGGCCGAGTTGGCGAAATCAACTAAGAAGAGGGGGTTGTCGTGGCCCACTGAGGTCGAGAAACAAGCCACCTATGAGGCCACCAAGGCGGCGGTACCTGACGTTCTTAACATGCGGAGCCCCGATGCTCCCGAGAAAAGAGGTCCTCCCTCAAAGAAAAGGGTCGAGACCTCAACAAAATAGGGTGAAGTCGAAGCCTCGAAATCGAAGAGGCTAAAAATACAGGACGTTCAGAATGCTCCTTCTAAGTCTCCAGCTCCTAAATCTACTAAGTTTTTGCCCGAGATGAGAAAGAACCGGTCCCGACTGCTCGGACAGCCCCCCTCACACTACGAGCTAGCAGTCGAAGTGCAAATTGGCCGTAAGATGATGGACTTCGAGCAGGGAGTCGGTGTTGTGGTGCCACGGAATGGGGCAAACACTCTGTCCGAGGTTCGATAAACTCCCATGGTTCGACCAATCCAGGCCATCCCCTGGAAAGCTAACGAGGAGGAAATTCAGCTCTTCTTCGACTACCCGACTATCTCTAAGCCCTACTTCCCCGGGGGAATTGAGAGTATAAATGATAAAGGGGAACCTCGACGATTGAGCTCGGCGTCTCGAGATTATAAAACCATAGGTGCACTCTATAGCTCGATTCAGACGCAGGTTGATCATTGGGAGAAGATGATCTATTCCAACGATGAAATCAAGGCGTACACGGCGCAGAAGTTTATGGCTGTAAGTACTAGCTCGAGCACCTTGTTATTTAAGTACTCGATACTTTAGTTTATTTGTTGACGCCTGTTTTTGTTTTTCCAGATGAGACAGGACATGTTCCATATCGCCCGGAGGAGTTGGGTGCACCGGTAGTTGAGGATCCGGGCTGAGAAGTTGGTCGAGGGGCTACAGGGCGAGTTGTCCGAGAAGGGCAAACGACTCAAAGAGGTGGAGGCGGAGCGGGAAAAGATGGATAAGGACCTTCTCGATGCAATAACACAGATTTCAGAGCTCAAAAATGAGCTGAATAAGGAGAAGGCCAAGTCCTCGCTGTCCGAGAAAGAGAGGTCGGGGCTCAGACAGCAGGGCCAAATCGAGGGGGAGCGAAAAAGCGCCATGAGGGCCATTAATAAGTGCAGGGAGGGATTGAGCTTATCAATCTCCTAGATTGAAAGGAGGGGTGCCTATCAATTTATGAAATCAAAGTCATTTATCAAGGCCTACGGCATTTTTAGCTTCAAAGATGTCGAGGAGGGATTCAATCTTTGTCTCGCGCAAACACAAGCAGCCGGGTAGGTGCCCCCTGAATACGATGAAGAGAAGGTTGGACTCTTTCAAGATGATCCTCGACCCACCAACCTAAGCCTGCCCACCCTAGAGCCAGACCCCGAGTAGGAAAAGGAGGAGTTTGGGTTTACCATTGTCCTTGCACAATCAATATACAAGGGTGAACCCGAGGACGAGGGGGTTATGTCGTGAGAGATCGATATCTCTCAATCCTTCGAGCCAATTGATATCTGCCCTGACTACTTTGGCCCTAAAGCTGGTGTGCCGATCGAGGAGGGAACCAACCTATGAGGCAGAGAAAATGGACTAGCCCTATCTCCGTGCTTGAAAATTTAGCTGAATGTGCACCATCTTTTTAAGGATTCGATTGTTAGGGTGGATCCACTGCATTTTAGGTGTCTCGACTGTTAGGGTGAGCACCAGTAGTTGTTGACTCGAGGTCCGTTGTATAGGTAGGGACTCGAGTATTGACTGTTCCCGTAAGGAAAATCCAAATGTTATTTCAAGTAGGTACTCGAGAATGTTAGGCTCGAGGTTTCTTATTTTTAAATACTTGTGTTTTGAATTAAGTTGTAATCTCCTTCTTTTTCCATTAATGAAATGTTTATCTTCTAGTTCGAATGATTTTTTATCTTATTTTCGAGTCACTTTATCGATAGTGTTGTATCGATAAGATGTGTGAGATATACTCTAATATTTCGATGTAACGACAATATTTCGATAAATAATTGAAGGAAAAATAGGATAAGTTTGAATCATTATGTAAGATTTCATTAATCAAAAGGTGTTGATATACAACTTCGAATGGGAAGTTTACAAGTAAAACGTCTTGAGATTGTACGCGTTTGAGGATCGAGCCAGAGATTTTCCTTGCAAGTTTTCGAGATGATATGATCGATTTTTGCCGATAGAGAAAACACGATAAGGCCCTTCCCAATTTTCTTTGAGTTTTCCCAAATGCTTCGTGACATTAGCTCTCTTTAGTACAAGGTCTCCGATTTGAAAACATCGAGGTAGGAGATGTTTGTTGTAAGCTCTGGAAGTAGTTGCGTGATAGTTCTGCATTCGTTGATAACCCTTCTCTCAAAGTTCTTCAATTGTATCGAGATCAAAAACGCGTTGTACTGAATTCTGTTCGAGGGTTTGAAGCTCGATCCTCGGGGAGTGATGTAGAATTTCCATGGGGATCATGGCTTCCGATCCGTATACCATCGAGTAAGGAGTTTGTTTGGTGGGCGTTCTTGGAGTGGTTCGATAGGCCCAGAGGACCGCATCAAATTTATCTACCCAAAATTCCTTTTTGGCGTCGAGTTTGGCCTTGAGATTTTGAATGATTGTGTGCGATTAGCGACTTCAACTTATCCATTGGCTTGAGGGTATCCGACCAACATGAATCACTGGCTTATCTGAAAATCTATTAAGTAGGCTTTGAGCTGAGCATTTCGAAACTGTGGTCCATTGCCACGTATGATGATTCGAGGAATCCCGAATCGAGTGATGATGTTCTTCCAAATAAAGTCTCGAATGACATGGTACGTGATTTTTAGGACGGCCAAAGCTTCAACCCATTTGGAGAAGTAATCCATGGCTGCGATAATGAACTGTTTTTATCGAGAAGCCAGTGGAAAGGGTCCAATTATATCGATTCCCCATTGATCGAAGGGCCAGGCAGATTCGACGGTGATCATTTTGGCCGGGTGCTGATGGGTTAAAGTAGCAGTCCTTTGGCATCGAACGTATTTTTTTACAAACTCATAAGAATCTTTTCAAAGGGTGGGCCAGTAAAATCCAGCTCGGGAGACTTTGAAAGCGAGGGATTTGTAGCTCGAATGGCTTCCGCATGACCGGCGTGAATCTCACCGAGTACCTGTTGTACCTGAGATGGTCGGAGGCAGCATTTAGTAGGTCCCATAAATGCTTTTTTGTAAAGTCTTCATTCTCTGTCGAGGAAATAGTTCAAGGCTCAGTATTTGACTTTCTTTGCTACGGAAAAGTTTTCAGGCAAAGTTCCGTCTCGAAGGAAGAGGACTAGATTATCGAGCCAATAGGGTTCAGCTATGTCGATAGCATGGACCTGGGTCGAATCTTGATTGATTACTCTTTGCTCCGTTGTGAAGAACACAACGGTTTTAGCTTTTGAGCCTTGCTGATTGCTAGCAAATTTGGATAAGGCGTTTGCTCGGGCGTTTTCTTCTCGGGGTATATGCATTAATTGGAATTCATCGAAGTCAACAAGGTGTCTCTTCATGAGCTCTAGGTATCTAATCATGGTTTTTTCTCAAGTTTCGTATTGCCCCATGATTTGTCCGACGATGAGTTGTGAATAGGCAAGGGCCCTTAGTCGAGTGATACCCTGTGTTTTTGCTATCTTCAATCCTACTAAAATATCCACGTATTATGCTTCGTTATTTATAGCGGGGAAGTCTATGGCGATAGCGTATTTGAGCACGTCTTCGTGGGTGTTCTATAGGGATACTCCCACTCCCCCCGAAAGAGGTCGAAGAGCCATCGACTGTCATGATCCACATGGTGTTATCAACATTTGTCCCTGCTCTACAGTCTGTTTCGGCTAGAAAATAGGCTAGAATCTGAGCTTGATATGCCGAGCATGGTCGATTGACCAGCGGGTGAGTCAGCTGGAGGCGTCCGGTTTCTCCATGATTTATTTCAGAGGCTGATCCATTAGCACGATTGGATGGGCCTGAAAATATGGCTTGAGCTTTCGAGATGAGTGTGTTACCGTAAAGGCGAACTTCTCAATCTCTGGATATCAGGTCTCTGGACCGTGTAAGATTTTGCTCAGATAGTAGACGGGCAAGTGTTTTCTACCTCTAATAGTCACCAATACTGAGCTGATGGTTTCATGTGTTACTGCCAAGTAAAGATATAGGGGTTCTGCATCGACGGTCTTGGTGAGAAGGGGAGGACTTGCGAGGTATTTCTTGAGATTCTCGAAGGATTGGTTACATTCGGGTGTCCATTCAAAAGTTCTTACATTTCTTAGAATCTTGAAAAAGGTGAGGTTCTTCTCCGAGGATCGAGAGATAAAACGATTGAGGGAGATGATTCTACCAATTAATCGTTGTACATCTCTAATCGATTCTGGCTTGGACAGTTGTTGGATAGCCTTGATCTTTGCAGGATTTGCCTCGATACCCCTCCGACTGACCATGTAACCGAGGAACTTGCCTCCGTCGACTCCGAAAGTGCATTTTGTGGGGTTTAAATTGAGATTGAACTTTCTTAATAGATCGAATGCCCGTTTGAGATGATCGAGAAGATTGATGGCTTTTTTGCTCTTGACAATCATGTCGTCGGTGTAAACTTCCATCGAGTTTCTAATTTCTAACTCGAACATTTTGTTCATCATGCGCTGATATGTCGCTCCAACATTTTTTAATCCGAATGGCATTACTTTGAAGTAGTAGATGCCATTGAATACAATGAAGACAATTTTTAATTCATCTTCTTTGGCCATGCGTATTTGATAATAACCCTGAAAAGCATCCATCATGCTTAGTTCGGAAGCACTGGAAGCAAAAACATTGAGGTTGTCTCGGAGAAATTGCACGAGCACACACTCTTCATTCCCACGGCGTCCTTTATCGATGTAGGTGTTTTTTCGGGATGTCCAGGCAGGAGCTCGATCACTTCGAGCTCTTCAGAGGATTCTAGCTTCTATCCCTCAAGCCTTTTCTTCTTTAACCGAAGGCTCACATTTCGGAAGGGCCAGGAGTGGCGTGTTCCGGGTCACTGAGATATCCATCGGGTAGCCGGTCGGAGATGGGAAAAGAGAGTAAACCATTCTCGGGACTCTTGGTTTTCTTCATTGATATGGTGTAACACATCCAAGACACTGGGACATCGCATCTCAACTCGCCGATCCTGAAGGGTGTTGGGAGTTTAACCATTTGGTGGAATGTTGAAATAACAGTACGGAACTCGATGAGTCCAGGTCGGCCGAAGATAATGTTATAAGCTGAGGGAATCTCGACAACCAAATATTTGATCTCCCAGGTGGCGTGTTTGGGTAAAGTTCCCATGGATGTGATCAATTGAATTCTGCCTTTGGTGTAAACTTCGGTGCCTCCAAAACCTGTCAATGGAGTTCTGATAGGATCAAGTAATAATTTATCATGTAAGTTTATTTGAACAAGAGTCGAGTATAAAATGATATTGCTAGAGCTTCCATTATCGATAAGAGTTCTTGATACAACAAAGTTAGCAACATTGAGGGTGACGACCATCGGACAGCTTGGTGCGTCACCCGAGTGATGTTGGGTGTCTATTACATCATTAGAACCAAATATAACTTCCTTATCTCTCCAAGCTTCCCCATTTTGCATGTTGAAGACTTCTCTGGGGCCGAAATAACTTCGAGCAGCTTCTCGTCGGGTTCTTTTTGGGCTGTCTTCGAATCTCCCCCAGAAGGTCCTCCTATTATCATGTCAATTCTCCCAAGATAGGGAGGATTTTTTTGTGCTCGTTCAGTGGGAGGTTTGGCTTATCGAGTTCGTTGGAGGAAGGCGTCAACTCGATGGTCTCGATTTCTGGCGTGGTCATCAATCTTCTTGATAAATTCCTGCAAATGTCCACCATTGATGAGCCTCTCGATTTCTTCTCGGAGGGCATTGCAATCGGCCGTGTTGTGCCCTCATTGCTGGTGGAAGTTGCAGAATTTATTACTATCTCGATTTTTGGTGTGTCTTTCATGGGTTTCGGCTTCTTGAAGAGTTTAGGATCGATAACGTTGTAGATCTCCTCGATTGGCGGAGTCAACTGGGTAAAGTGCTTGTGAGGTTGCGAAAGCCCTGCAACATCATTTCTTAGTCGATTATCTGATTTCGTATATCGAGTGGGCTCATTTTTCTTATTTTGTGCTACGTTGAATCTTGAATTTTCGAGCTCTTCGAGTTGCATCCAGTCACAAGCAGCTGCTTGGATATCGGCCAAGTTCTTGGGTTTCTTTAAGAAGATGTAGCGGGCACAGTAATTACTATTCACTGTTTGATGGATGATGGCTATCAAAAGGTCAATGCTGGGCTCATCGGTTTTGATCACTGCCTGTGAAAATCGAGTGAAGAAATCTCTCAACGACTCGTTGGGCCCCTGTTTGACTGTGTAAAGATAAGTTGCAGGCAGATTGTCACCCTTCATGGAGGAGAAGTGAGCGACAAATTTCTCAATCAAGTTTTGATAGGAATGGATGCTCCAAAGAGGAAGTTGGTTGAACCAGTCTTTTGCGGGCCCTTCGAGCGTAGTTATGAATATTTTGGCCTAAATATCGGGATCATAAGGGAACATGCTGAGTTGCATCTCAAGTCTGGAAACGTGTTTTTCTAGATCTGTTGAGCCATTGTAAGAGGGAAGGCCCATCGGGATTTTTTCGTCTGAAGTGGCCTCTATAATGGCATTGCAGAAAGGGAAATTAGCCTCTCGGATGCTTCTGTACCTCTAAGCGCGGTTCTGGGGAGGATTTGGTTGCTCGAGCTGATCATGAGGTCAGTTCAAGTGTTCGCATCGATCCGAATGTCGACTTGGAGACTGACCACGAGTACCTTAGCCCTCGTGTTGATTACCTTCTCTAGGGACTCGAGGAGGTAGTTGGTTTCGCAAATCATCAGATCGTACGATTCTTCCTCGATTAGATCGTCTAATCTCGTTTCTTCTTTCTTCCGATCCCAATCGACTCTATACTCCATTGGAATTACTTTGCGAGATGTCTTCGTATCTTCCCTCGTATTCCCCTTGAGAGTTTCGAGTAGTATATGTTTGGCGAGATCTGGAGTCACGGGAACAGTGTTGCCGAGATACGTTGGGATGATCATGGCCAACCCCGACGCTTACATCTCGGGCTTGGGGCTCAAGAGTTAGCTCCCTCTTCTCGTACCTCGAGTATTTCCCGTGTGGACCTGATACGTTGCATATTCGTTGAATGATTGATCTTAATTTGTGATATTATGTCCCATGATTTAGTCTAAATACGGATGATTAATTGATTTACTCTTTTCCTTGTAGGAAATTATATTTTGCAAGAATTGAGGACTAATTGGGAAAATAAAATCTGGAGCAACACATTACCTTGGGGAAGTTTGTGATCTGTACAAGCAAGACGTGGGCTTAAAATGGGTAATTGTTTTGTTGGCCCAACAATTCCACACTCCAAGCAGCACCTGGATGTTACTTTTAATTTACAAGAGAGGGGCCTTTATTTCTTAAACAAGGAAGAAGCCAACCCACAATTGTATTAAGAATGGAGGCCCACGTTCTGAAGTGAAAAGAAAAATAAAAGTCCAAGCCCTACCCTATAATTGAATTGGAAGTTACATACATTGAAAAATAGGGGAAATAATGTGGCTTTAATGGCGTTATTATTCGGGTGTTAGTAGGGAACGTGGAAGAAGAGTAGTGGGGAGATTTCAGCACCATTTTTCACTACAAATAGAAGAATCGAGGATCGAGAGACGGGGAGAGAGGCTTTGGAGGAAGAGAAAGGCGTAGCAACACGGGAGCTTTCTTTCTTCTTTTTCTTTATTTTAGATTTTGTTAATTTCCCTTGTTAGTGATTCTCTAGTTTCGTTTTCGTTGGGATTTTCCAACCATGCTTAGGATTATGTGA
>JBBMKE010408894.1:0-11785 GCA_037834125.1 Lippia alba | reverse complement strand
AAACCTCATGTAATTTGGGTGAGTAATGAGGGTGTTATGGTCATTTTAATGAGCATAGGTCATTTAGGCGTGGGTTTACTTCCGGGTTGGTTTCGGGATTCCAAACGAGTTCCAAATTATTTTTTGAGCACACATACACATTTATAACACATAATATTAACACATGCTCAAATTTCACGAAATTTAGAATTAAACTCACGTAGTTTCGGCAAGCAAACACGTTAATCATGCGCATTCAAGCTCAAACATTTAAATTTACTTTCAATCAAATAATTATAAATTCATAAAGAAATTCAAATAATAGTAAGTAAATAAAAAAATACGCAAATAAGTATAAATTTAAATACGCAAATAGTGTCACATAATCTATACCTGTACGGATGAAAATCAGGGGTGTTACATGGCTTGCATGTGTGGGTGCTTAAATTGCACAATATTATTATACTAAACCCTATTTTATACCCACCAGACTCCTGTAGACTGAAACCGGCTTTGTTTTCAGTTTTCTTGCAGGTTTGGAGCGCTAGGCTGGATTTTCGGGTCTTACATTAGTGTATAACACTTCCTTTACACTTATATTCATAGTTCCATTTTGTATCTTGAGTTATGGTCGCCCGTGGCGCATATTGTATAATTGAGGCTGTGAAGGCCATTCATACTTGAATTATTTTATTGTAGAGCTTGTGGCTCGTTATGTTGATATGTTGTACATATATGTGTTATGCTTCCGCATTTTGTTGCATGACTCTGTTTTTTGTTTAGAGTTTTGGATTATTTGGTTTCGAGGTTCTAGCTCTTGCCTAGCCTAGTGAATGAGTTGGTCTCCCATTCACTTTGATTCGGATTCGGGCATGAACTTTCCATTTCATGATCGGGTCTGAGTCTTAGTGCGGGGGATGTGGCACCCTCCGTTTGGGGTGTTACATCCTTAAGTGGTATTAGAGCCCCAGGTTGCAAAACCGGAGTTTAAGTGTCGTGTCTTGTCGAGTTTAGGTCGTACGGCATAGGAATTACTTGCCAACGTGTGCATTGCATCGATTCTTGCCATCATTTGATGATTAATTGATATTAAATTACTGAAATTTATATTGTTCAATGTGTTCTACTAAATTTTGTTGATTATATGTTGCATTTTGCATCAAATATGTGCTCTTGGTGCTAATTATGTGGCATATGCACTTGCTAACCGGCATGCATTTATATTGGAGATAAGTTGTGATTGTAGGATACCCCCCAACATCAAACCACAACCAATTTTCACGATCACAACAACTCTCCAAGAGCTCTTCTTTCAGGTGTGGATGATTTAAAGCAAAGCCTGGGATTTAGAGGAATTCGGACAATTGGTGGTTCTTACGACAAGGTTGGAAGCTGGGAATTGCCAACTCATAAGCTTAAAGTCAGGAAAAGAGATATATTCACTAGGAATAGAAGGTAGGAATTGAATTGGGAAGAAGTAAAGAAACTAGATCAATACCGTGAATAACAACCTATGGAAGATAAAGAGGTAGAAAGTTCCATCTCCGATCAGATTGGAGTTAATTTCCATATCCAAGCTGAATTGTCGTGTTGTGAGGTCAAATTGAGAGACATGAAATCGATAAAGAAAGATAAAGATCTTTTGGAGGAACTATGAGATCAAATGTGAACAATTGGAGACTGAATCCTGCAACCAACTTGAACTTGCGAGAGTAATTGAAAGAACTTCAATGACGGTGATAACAATGGTCAAGATAAGGATGATATTTGAAGATTGTTACTTGGAAAGAAGTCAAAACATCGATCCCATGGTCGTAGAAGAATTTAGGTTCAAGAAAATCACAATCTCGGAAGAGAGACATGCAAGTTGATACAAGGTGAATTTTAAAAAAAAATTTGAAGACCGTGGTAAAACAAGAAACAAACGACAATTTGAGGCAAGTTGTACTCAGATAAAGGAAGAACAAGTCGTTAAGCTCAAGCTTACCACTACAGTGACAGGTGTATTTATTCATGGCATGTGCATCATACGCCACTTTACATTATTTAAATTCCCTTATTTATATGCGCATTTCTAGTTGATACAATTGCGCCAATATGTTGCACATTTAATTGTTTGCAATTATACCACGTGCAATGGCATCTTACTTGATATAGAGTTCCTCACCTCACCCAACGAGTGTCATTTTAACCGAGCCATATTCAGATCAAGATAAGGAGAAAGAAATAGGTTGAAGTTGATTTTTGGGATGTGCAGATTGGGCAAGTTGTACTCAGGGAAAGGAAGAATAAGTGGTTAAGCTAAAGCTTACGACTACAGTGACAGGTGTATTTCATTCATGGCATGTGTATCATACGTCGCTTTAGATTTTTTAAATTCCCTTATTTATATGCGCATTTCTAGTTGATACAATTGCGCTAATGTGTTCCATATTTAATTGTTTGCAATTATACCACGTGCAATGGTATCTTGACCAAACATTCATTTTTGTGTTTACTTGATAGAGAGTTCCTCACTCACCCAACGAGCGTTATTTTAACCTAGCCACATTCAGATCAAGATAAGGAGAAATAAATAGGTTGAAGTTGATTTTGGGATGTGCAGATTGGGCAAGAAAAGAAAAGGAATTCTAAATTTTAAGAAGATAAAAGAAAATTTGGAGAGCAAAGGATTTTGGATCTTCTTCAACTTGATCACTTGAAAGTGAATCTGGATAATACACCGAACACATTTCCTAACTATAGTTGCACGTTTTGGGTGGATCAATAAGTCCGATTAAGAGATGAAGGATAGAGTTCGATATGAAGAGACGAGATTTTAAGGGGGAGAGCACGACTAAGAAATTCACTTGAAGTGTAAGGTCGCAGAAGTACTCGAGTAGGACCAATAGAAGTGCAAGCTGTGGTGTGTTTGGAAGTTCCACTGATGATTATTAGAGAAGGAAAATACGCCTTAAACAACCAAGCCGTTAAAGGAAAAAGGGGCAGAAACAAGTGCACATTTATTGGCTTATAGGGAATAAAAGGATAAACTGTATGAGAGAAGAGATAGGATCCACAAGGAAAACTGATCTAACTTCCAGGAACTAAAGGCCGCGACTTGATTAGAGACATAGTCGTGAAAAAGAATACCAATGATAACTACCATCATAAGGCGAGGACTGAACTTCGACGGGTCTTGAGAATAGTTCCTTTTGATGTATGCCAGATTTGAATATCGGCCAGGGTAGAAGGTACAACTCCCAAGAACTTTGTCAATGGGGGATGTTAAGAAGAGATAAGAGTCGGAATGGAGTCCATAATAGAAAGAGAGGTGATCTATGGTTATGGAACAACACCCCGACCTTCCATTTATAATGTGCGCGAATTTAATCTTCCGGGATTTAAACAGTATTGGGGGTTTTATATAGCAAGTCTCAAATACCAAAGTTCATGAAGCTATAAGGAAATCTCGAAGATTGGGCAGAAGAACATCGAGTATAGGAAGCTGAACCTAAGTCATCAAATATTTTTCCTGTGACACCCCGTTCGTTCACACACTCAGGTTTGTCACGAGAGAGTTTAAATACCGCAATTACATGATTTAATCAACTTTAATTGTCTATGTGATTAATTCGAACAAAATGAGATAAGATAAAATATTGAATTCTTGCATGACAACTTCTGGAACAATTGTAATAATTGAACTTAATGTGAAATACGACTTGGGCCTATTTTGGTTGAGAGCCTAATTTAATTTAGGCGGGTTTTGGGGTGACTCGGACCGATACGGGCACGGGAATTCGGATTCAAATTCCGACACCAACAATTGGGTTGTTTTATATATTTAGCCCAATTAAATTTATTTTATAACCTAGAACCTTCTATTTATTCAGTTTACTTAACTCAGAAGTCATTTGGATCGATTCTTAACTTTGACCTAAAACTAGGACCAACCCACCACATAAATATCCTAGATCCCTTTTCGCCTCCATTTCATTTCAAACATTCAAAGCCTCACATAAGGGTGAGACAAAGGAGAGCTTCAAGTGTAACAGCTCGATAACCAGCCTGTCGATATTGTCCGCTTTGGGTAATCCAGATACCTTGGCCTTCCCTCACGATTTTGTTCTTCCCAACTGATGCCCAGCCTAGGAAAAGGCCTCAACAGGGAAGAGGTATCCACCTCCTTATGAGGCAGGCTTCGTTCTCCTCTTCTTCCGATGTGGGACAAGCACTTTTAGGTCTGGAGTGCAGGAAGAAGATGACATGTTTCAGGTCTGGAGCCGGAACGGCCATTCCTATTTCAGTCTTATGGCTGAAACGGCCGTTCCGCCTTTGTTGACGTTAGCATCCGCCCTCGGGAACGACCGTTCCTAGGGTGTGCCTTGGATGGGAACGACCATTCCCATCTGCATTGATGGTTTTGCCGGAATGCCCGTTCCTGCGTTGCTTTGCACGCGGGCAGGGCCGTTCTCAACCCCTGTTTGTGTGTTTTTTCTTCGTTTTCACATGTGCTTGATTTATTTGAATTGATCCATGATCTATATGCTTTGAGATTGATTCTAATGCATTCTAAACCTTGTTGTTTAATTGTGAAGCATGATTTGTCGATTTATGTAAAATTATGCTATGTGATCAACTTGTTCATCTCATATCCTTGCACGCCGTGCGTTTTGTGGTTCATATAGAGTCTAAGTGTGTTTCTGTTGGTTTTGCTCAGAGTTTGAGGAGTCGGGTGAGCCCGAGGTTTGAGGTTTAAGTGTTTGGCCCTACACACTCCAGACTCTACTTCTTCGTGGTAAGGTTCAGGTTTGTATAGCGGGACCTATAGCCTTTATATGATTATTTTCACCCCCTGTATGCGAGTATACTATATTATGCTCTATTATCTGTCGGTTATGTTATGTTTATGATCTTGTGTATCACCTTTGGTTTTGAAAATTAGTATGTGGGCGTCTGTGAGCCTTTTTGGAAATTTGTTCTGTTCCATTCTCTCTGTTCTGTTCTGGTTTTGATAGCAAGGTTTTGGACATGAGATATTGGCATCTGTTCTGTTTCTGTTCTGTTTGGGATCCAGGATCTGCGGGTAATGGAGTCACTGGTACGGCAAGGGTTGTTAGTGTTTAACCATATGCTTAGTTCCACTTTGAGATGATTTCCATGCGACCTTTAGGGAGGTGGTACATCTTGAGCCTTCGGCCTAATGGTCGGAGAGGGCACTTGTCGTGAGTCTGTTTGTTCCGTTCTAGACGGGTTGAGTCGGCCGACTCTTCCTGTCATCTAGGCGTCATGGAGGATTGGATTCTATTTTATTTTTGTTCAGTTCAGTTCAGTTCTGGTGTTGGTTGGAAGCTCGTACTCGCCTAGCAATTATGTCCGTTCTATTTAGAATACGTAAAGCGGGATAGGATTCTCTTAAAATGCTTACGAACTTATTTCTATTTTGGGTTATTTTCGAAATATTTTGGTATGCAAAACCCTAGCCCCGTTTCACGTGTTCATCTACTTCTGTTACGTGCTTTGCTCTATATATATATGTGGGTGTGCGTTAGCCCCCTCACTCAGTCAGTTGACTGACACCTCCTACTGTTTATTTTTCAGTTGCAGGTCTGTCTTTTCTTTTCGTGCTAGGCGGAATTGAGTTGGTCTGCATTTAGCTCGTTCGAGTCTGTCGCATTATCTTTCTGCACTTTTATTATGAGACTTATGTACCGTTTCTTCACTTTATTTACTTTCAGCTTTGGATATTGTACTGTTGAAGCCCTGTGTGGCGTAGATGTTGGCCCTGTGTGGCATAGGATTTTGAATTTTGGCCCTGTGAGGCATTTATGTTTGCTATTGGATTATGTTGATGTTGAAATTGCTTCCGCATTCTGTTCTTGTATGTTGTTTATTTAGCTTCCGTGCACTCTGTTTGTTGTTTCGACGTCTAGTCCGCCTAGCCTAGCATGTGTGTTTGTCACCGTTTGCTGTGATTCGAATTCAGGTTTGGCCACCATTCCTCTCCTGAGTTTGGATTACAGTACGGGGGTTGTGGCATCCACATTGGGTGTTACAAGATAAATAAGTGATGTGATGGATGGTGGAATGTGATGGTGGATTATTCATCCCATGGGATACGTGAGATGAATAATCAACATTTTATCTAATATCATCTCGGGTCATATCATCAATCTCGGACTCACAAATATATTAGTAAACATCAATTTAAGTAGGATTATTAATCTAATCCTCATTCATCCGACGAAGTAAACATGTTAAGGTTCAAATTAAAACTAATTTGGTCGAGTAATTTTGCTTTTTAATTTCTTTAAACTGGACTCTAGATTGTTAGTATCAGCTTTGTTGTAAATACCAACGGGATGGCGGGGCAAACTAGTAAATTGGAATTTGAACAAAGCTAATGTTATGCAAAGGGGAAAAATATAAAAGCATCCTCGAGAATACTTTAGTCAATCACATCAAATGTTTATTTCAAATGAGATAACTCAAAAAAAATTTATCTGACGTACAAAACACTCTTTTTCCATATTAAATGAAACATAAATTATTTAAGAAACATACTCGAGTGAGTTTTAATCATAATCTAATATATGATTACAAATATGTTATACAGTATACTTAATTAATGAGTTATTTACATCATATCCCAGTGTTATGTGAAATAGAAAAAAAATGTATTATAAAAATTAACATAGAAAACCCTGTGTTTTTAAAATATTTACATGGTGTAGCAAAAACCCCGTACATGAACCAAGCAGAGGCGAACGGGAGACATATAAAATACACACCTAAGCTAGGCGGAACTTAGACCCTGAACTTCACAAAACAAAACACAAGGTGTGTAACACCCCAAACGAGGATGCCACATCCCCCGCACTGCAACCCAGACTTGGTCAAGGAATTAATGTCCAATCCTGAATCCAAATCGCAGAGAACGGGAGGCAAACACACTCACTAGGCTAGGCGAAACTAACAGAGTATGCGGAAGCATTTAAAACAACATACAGAGTGCGGAAGCTAATAACATAAATCATCCATCAAGTAACAACATCAACGTCGACATAATATCCAAGGTTGCCACACAGGGCCAAATATAATCCTATGCCACACATGGGCCAAAGCATCTAATGCCGCATAGGGCAATACGTAAATTAAAACAGTAGTGAAGTAACAGTAATATCCAATAGTAGAAAATAAAGTACATAAATCCGAAAGGTAAATATAACAGAAAGGGAATACAGACTCATACTAAGACCACAAGTACAGACTCATCCACCTAGCTCAAAAGAAAGACCTGTCACTAAAAAACAAATGATAGGAGGTGTCAGCCAACTGACTGGGTGAGGAGGCTAATGCACACCCACAATATATATATAGACCAAAGCACGTACTAATAGAATGGATCCATGAACCGAGGCTAAGTTTTTGCAAGCCAAAATCATTTAGAAAATACCCAAAATAGATATAAGTTCGCAAAATAATTTTATAAAGCTCCTATCCTGTTTTTACAAATTCCTCAAAAGATAGACTACTTGGCGAGTACGAGTTTCCAACCTACTTCTCAGAATGGACAGAGCCAAATAACTAAATCAAAATCTATCCAACCACAATACACCTTGATGAGAGGGCTGGCCTGCCCTAACATCCAAATCCGACTCCTAAGACAGGTAGCAAACCCCCAAGGGCCGTGTCCAGCGGAAGTACACCGAAGGCTCAGGATACCACGACCTCCTCAATCTCCTTAAGGATTACATAAATGCCCCAATAGATGGAATATGCACAGTAGCTTAAACGACGGTCCTTCTTGTACCGACCTCTACTCGTACAGTGTCTCGGGATCCCAGTAAAAATAAATCCGACAGATCCGATGCCAATATTTTATGGCTACCTCGCTAACAGACTCAGAAGAGAAGAAGTTTCCAAAAAGGCTTACATATACCTTTATAATAGGTTTTTCGAAATGAAAGGTGGTTCACACGATCATAAACATACATATCCAACACATAATACCGCATAATATAATATACTCACATGCAGGGAGCAGAAAATAACATATAAAGGCCATAGGTCCCGCTATACAAACCTAAACCTCACTTCGTTCAAAAGTAGAGTCTGAGAGTGTGTAGGGCCAAACACTCTATACGTCGGGCTTGCCCGGCTCCTCAAACTCTGGAACAAATAGACAAAACCCCAATCTTAGACGCTAAATGAACCACATAAGACGCACGGCGTGCAAGTATAAATGATTTGAGACATGAATATGATGTTTACAACTTGACCACATAGCATAACTCCACATAACTCATCAAATCATGCAAGCAATCAATTATTAAGGTTAAACAACGCATAAGAAATTATATTGGATCATAAAAGTCATAAGGGAATTCAAACAGATTAAATATGCATAAAGAAACGAATTAAAAACACATATAATGATCCCGGAACGGCCATTCCCACGACAAGAAGGGCATGGGAATGGTCCTTCCCAAAGGACAGCTCACTGAGGGTGGGAACGGTCCTTCCCAAAGGACATCTCACCAAGGATGGAAGAGGGCTGACGTCAGCTGGGCTGGAACGGCCGTTCCGGCTTGAAGGCCAAAAAGGGAAGGGTTGTTTCCTTGCCCAAAACTGAACAGTGTCATCTCCTTCGCGATTTAGCTTCGGGAATCCACATTTATGGCTTCCCAAGGCTGATTTCAACACCAAGAGACCAACAAAAATCCACCATAAACATATATACAGTCATATAATCCATGCTTGACATTTAAATATCCATTAATTCAAGTTTTAGAGATATTTAACCCCAAAATCCACAAACCCATTTTCAAGTTTTTCAAACCCAAATCATGAATAGATGAAATCCTAGATCCTAAATTTGAATTCTCAGCACATAAGAAGCATTTAGGACATCAAAGCGTGCTTGAAGACTCACCAATTAGATCAAATCTCAAGTTAGGGCTAAAATCCCCAAATCACATGAATCCTTCAATCAAGTTCAAACTACCCAAAATCATGCTCATATTCAAGAATAGAATATGTAAATAAATACGAAACCTACCTCGGATCTTGAAATGAAGAAGAATCGAAGGATATGAGCTCTCTAAGAAGAAATGGATCTCTATCTTGATCTTCTCTTAAAGCTCTTCCTCTCTCTCTCTCTAGAGTTGTTAGGTGAGATTTGAAATGAAAATAAGAGAAAAGGATCTAAATATAAGCTAGGTAGCCTATTTCGGTTTTAGGTCAAAAGTGAGAAAACGGTTTAAATGGCTTTCGAGTTAAGTGAACCGGAATATAAGAATGTTCTAGGTTAAGAAATAATTTCCAATGGGCACGAATTTATGAAACGAGTCCAAAGGTGGTGTCGGAATTCAGATTCGAATTCCCGAGCTCATATCGGTCCGAGTTACCCAATAACCAACCTAACTTAAATTATGCTCAAATCACAAATAGGTTCAAGTCCTATTTCACATAACAAACTCTTCCACTAAATTATATTCCACGTTGTCATACAAAAATTCATATTTTATTCTTTTATCCAATTTTAATCGATTAAGTCATATTGACACCCAAAGTTATAATTAAACACGTAATTGCATAATTAAATTCTCTCATGACGATTACCTAGGTGTGTTAACGAACGAGGCGTCACAAGGTGCGGAAGCGTAAATACAATCACAGGCAATGGCCACGGGCCGACATAAAATTAAAAACACTTTCACATGCATACCTCGGCACACAGGCCCAACTATCAAGCATATTAAACCCGATAAGGTACTATCAAATATATATACAAGTACAAGGGCCAACAAGGCCAATTTAAACCAATACATGATTCAAATTACAAAATGAATGCGAAATGAAAATGCAAACTTAACAAAGACTTGAGTAGAAAATGAACTTCGCGGACTGACTCAAGCCGCCTAGCTCGAACTCCGAAGCGACACCTGCAAACTAAAAATATGGGGAGGAGCGAGGGTCAGTCACACTAACTGAGTGAGAAGTTAACACGCGCACACTGTTACATATATAAGAGCACATCATATAGTGTGTTTTAAAGTTCATGAACCGTGGTGTGGTTTTTTTCATTCTAAAACATTTTATGCGTGATAATATAGATATAGTGAAGAGTTAGGCCGAAGGCCAAAATAATCAAATTTTAGCTAATTAAAAATCTACTCCCGTTTCACGAACAATTTCTACCTTATCTAAACTTGGCGGGTACGAGCTCAAACCAACCAAACTCCTCATATTAACAAACCATAAATCAAACATACCTCCACTTACTCCGGTGATGGAAGGGCCGTACACGCCCCTAACCATCCAAATCTATCGAGGGGAGTGCTCAATGCTCCACAAACCCTCAGGACTCCATCCCTCAACTAATACCTCCTGTGGGTTCTGGTACATCCTTACACACTAAGTGGAGATTGTACTCCAGAGTAGACCCGACGGCCCAACACCGTCCCAGGGCTCCTTTGCACAAATCTCCTGGGCCCATCACATGAAACAGAACACACAGAGTTCGAAAACCTAACCCGTTAGACCAACAAACACACTTAGCACATGCATATCGTACTTATTATATCGTACATACATACCACACACATATATCTAACTCAATCGGACACATCAAAATCGAAACGAAGCATATATAGGCTCATACATAGCATTTGTACTTTCAAACATATAACAAAACCATCAAAATACTTACTTCACATATATTTACATATATATTGGGGCTTATAAGTCGCATTCGAAAATGGGCACATTTCATTAGGGTCTAACTATATCCTAACCTCACCTTACCCTGACAAAGCCAAAACACGACGAATGATCCACCCCAGAATCAACTTGACCAACAAAACACCACCCCGGTTGTACCTGGAAAAACTGAGGACAAAAGACTAGACTTAAACTCAAGAATGGACCATATGGACGCACGGCTTATGTATAAGTGCTCAAGAGATGCAAACACGGAGGCGAAGCTCATAAACATATCAAGTTCATACAAGATAAATCATATCACACTCAACATACTCATTTAATATCATATAACACGTTAAGAAATAGTTCATGTGCACAATTAATGCATTTCACCATATATAGATGCATAACAATGTGTAAACATGTTTCGTGCAAACAATCCACACTACTCGAGTGGCATAAAATGCATATAAGCAAAAATACATACACATACACATTCTATAACAAGTTAAGAGCAATTTTGGATGTGGAGAGGTGCAAGAAAAATAGAAGAAAAACATAAGAAATGGTTCCGAGCAAGAACTGGCAAAAACTAGAAAATTTTCAAAATGGATAAGCTGTAGAAAAACGATCATATCTTGTGATTGAGAAATGGGAATTCAGTTTTGTTTCCTGAAAATGAAACTAGACGCATAGGAATTTCCAACTATGTATAGATCGAGTCGTGACTCAAAGCGAGGAGAAAATGGCGTAGGTCGGAAGTTGAAAGAAAGCAGTTTTTGGTCATCTTCTTTGAAAACAAATGACACGACCGTGTGAGGCAAAATATTTTTAAAGTGCGAGGCTCTGACACGGCCGTATTGGGAATGAACTGAGGCTTGACACGACTGTGTTTGGTCATCTTCTTGGAAAAAAAGAGAAGAGAAGTAGGGGTTCGACAAGGAAAGTCCCCAAACCACCCCAACCCACCTTCGGATCAAATAATACACCAAAATGCATCAAAATACACATATATAATCATCCAAGGTCATCAAAGAAGGATGAAATTAAGCATATCAATTTCTACCATTTCAAAACTCAAGCTCCATTAATGGAGTTTCACAAAAGCTTCAACCAA
>JBBMKE010408884.1:0-11787 GCA_037834125.1 Lippia alba | reverse complement strand
TACATTATTATATTTAAATATTTTAAAATATTTATTTGAATGAAAATAGAGCGTCTTAATAAATTAGAATAAATATTGAATAGTACTTTCAATAGTACTTTCATAAATATTGAATTAGAAAGTGATTTGACAAATATTTATTATACATTATTATATTTAAATATTTTAAAATATTTATTTGAATGAAAATAGAGCGTCTTAATAAATTAGAATAAATATTCTTTCGATTTATAGAAAACAGATAAAGTTTCTCATTATTGAGGACTTTTTAAAAATTTTAATATATTAATATTATAAATTGCATTAAAAATATTTGTACATTTGTTTTATTGTATACAACCATTTAGATAATTGAGTTTACTAGGTGTGAAAAATTATTATCCACAAAACTGCTGAGGAGAGAGATTTCTTTTCTGAAACAATGTTTAATGTTTAAATATGCATTAGTTAACTCATAACAATCCACTTATATCGAGTCTCAATCACATGGTCCAGCTTGGCGTCACATGTTAGTCAGACACCATGCAAGGTCAACTATTTTTGAAAACAATTTTTCACTATATAAAGATGGCTTAATATTTTTTACACCTAACTTTTGACGTAATTTATAATGTAATACTCAATCTTTAAATTTTAAGAATTTTAGGTTCAATTGATCATTTTTATTTACTTTAGTATTCAATTTCAAATTCAGAGAAATATTCCGAACAACATGAGTTTTTAAAGGGCAAAATAATCATTTTAATTTTAAAGTTATTAAAAATTTTCAAAACCAAAATGGAAAAAAAAAATTAAAAAAATGAAGACGACTTTGGGCCAAATCCTCAAACCACAACCGTTTTTTTCTTCTTGTTCTGCCTCCATACCACTGTCACATCACCGTCGTCACCAACTTTGCAACACCGCCGTTGCCACCTGCTTCACAGCACTAGAGTCGTAGCACCACCACTATGGACCATCGCACACACACCCTCCCCGAAATAGCTCCTCCACCACCATTGCACGCAGACACACATGAATATTCAAGGCCCTTTCCCCAATTCTATCACTTCATTAACCCTAATTCAATCTCTCAACCTCAAGCAAAACAGATTATTGGGTATGTGCTATGTGATTAATCTTTCTATTCTCACTTTATTTCTCCATGCCCTTCCCCCTATCTTCCAGGTCTAGGTATGCACACTGTGATTAATCCATAACCTTCTACATCTATGAATGGTGCAATTCTCATGTGTGTGTGCGATGGTGGTGGAGCGATTTCGACGAGAGTGTGTGTGCGATGGTGGTGGTGCTACGATTCTGGTGCTGTGAAACAGGCAACGACAATAGTGGTGCAAAGTTGGCGGTGGCCCTATGGAGGAAAGAACAAGAAGACGACGACGACGGTTGGGGTTTAAGAATTTGGCCCACCTTCTTTTTTCTCTTTCTTTTTTTGGTTCTGAAAAATTTTTATGAGTACAAAATTAAAATAACTGTTTTGCCCTTTAAAAATTTATATTGGTCGGAATATTTCACTAGATTTTGAAATTTGACACTAAAATGAATAAAAATGAAAAGTTGGACATGAAATCCTTAAAATTTAAAAGTTGGATAGTAAAATTCAAGTTGACCCAAACTTTGGGGTAAAAAAAAAAATTGACCCATATATATATATATATATATATATGGGTCTTGATTTGGTTAGCAAAATAAATATTATGAGCGAAAATTAATTTATGTCAGTTATATTAGAGTTATTTTACTTCGTATATTAGTTAAATAAATTTGTAATTACCATAATCAGATCTTCTATAGTTGATAAATTTTGTATCATTTTCAAATGATTTTATTAAACTAATTAATGGCATTGTGGACTTTCCCCTTTTTACCTCAGCTTCTTACCAATTGAATAAAATATGAAGCATACAATAAGCACAATTTTATTCCATAAGGCATGAATTCTTGAACCATAAGATCATAAAATATCAAAGGACGGAAAACTCAAACACAAACCATAACAGGCCAACAGGGTGACCAATTGGTTTGAGGGTTCTTTCATGAAGGCAAAGACTCAGGTTCGAATCCCTGCAATCACTTGGGGTGTGTGCGGAAAAAAAAATAAAAATAGCACCATACAATCAACATTAATTAACATGATCAACTAAACTAAATAGACCAAAAGACAAGTAACAACCAAAAGCCCAGCCTGTAGCGGCGGTGGCGTCCCTGACTTAACCAGTTTAACAGCTTTCTTCCCCACATTCCTACCGGAATCATCCACCTCAACCTTGCCTCCAACCACCATCTTTTTCTTATTCGAATACCAAAAGACATACTTGAACTTCACTTTTCCGTCTGCGTCCACTCTAAACCCTGCATTTCCCCCTCTCGAAAGAGCCGTAATTGCCACCTCCTGCCATGGCACGCTGCCCGTGGCAACAACTACATCTCGCCTCGAGGCTTTTTTCTCCCGCCCTTGGTTAAAACCCGTCAAAGTATAATTCCCAATGGCCACGCTTTTGTTCGCCTCAGAATAGAAGGTTAGCTTCACATCATCATAATGGAAACTTAATTGGTATGGGTTTTTGAGCTCGAGGTCGAAGAAAATGAGGCTGTCTGTGGCGGCTGTGGATGAGTTGAGGTACTTGTTGAGGGCGGGAATGTACAAGGTCTGTATGGAGCATGACGGGTAATACGACATGAGGTTGAGGAGGGCGGTGAGGAGCATGGAGAGCAAAAGGAGGAATATAATACAGCCGCATTTGTACGCCAGAAAGTAGGGATTATTCCAGACCCGAATTAGGTCTTCCTGCCGCGACATGTTTGAATTGCAATGCCGAATGGCAGAGTACACACATATACACAACTCAAGCTTATTTATAATTGCCCAAAGCCCTTATTGACTCCGACCTCTGAAGTCTTTTTCTACTCAACCCTTCCATGAAGGAGTTCTATCTTCCCTATTCTATTTCTGAAGTGAATTAGAAAATTAAATTAGATTTTATTTTTTAAATTCTTTTTACATTTTTTAAATTTAGGGAAAATTGTCTGTTCGTTCATAAAATTAACTTAAGCCTAAAGAAATTGAGCAATTTATAATTTTTGAGATTTTTATGGGTGGAGTTTGTGATATTTTTATCTAAACGAATATAAATTGTAATTAAACAGGAGTGTAGATTGAAACAAACCCGCAAATTTAATGTCTCATTAAAAAAAAAAAGCGTCCAGCACTACAAGTTAAAATTTTTTGAGTAGCATACGTAATCTTATTATTAAGAGTATCGATAATTAACTTGCTTATGTTTATTAATTGCACTTCAGTACCTTCAAATCAACTTTAAATCATTTATAACTCCTAAATGAATTATAAATCCATTAATTGCTATATTAGAACCGAATACCTTAGCTTGTATACGCAGGATTTTAATCTATTATATAATAAATATTCTTTCTCTAAAAATAAATTATAGAAAAGACAACTTAGCTTTGGTACCCGTGTGATTTAAACAAATGAATTCTATACAGACTTTGCACAAATCTCCCTAAGATATTTTACTTTATTAATTATTATTATTATTATTATTTTCTTTTGTGGCGTGAGCAAAAGAGTGCAACACATATATTATCCGATGTATTGGTCAAGTATAAGTTAAGTAATCTTAATTAATGAATAGGAAAAAATTAAAATCTCATGTCCCAATCACTAAGTAGGTACAGATAGGAATTGGTCAATTATAAGTTAAATCATCTGAATTAATGAATTAAATCTCATGGCCCAATCACTTAGTCGGTACACAACTTTGTGTATGCGAAATCAATTATATATCAAGTATGTTAAACTCTAAAGCAAATTACGTTTTTTATTTTATCAATTAAATCTTAAAATTTTATATGAATTATATGAAAATGGAAAAACCTCATGGAAATTTTACGTAATACAAGCTTGGGGCTTCTTTCGTCACGGAGATCATTTATTTTTGGTGGAGAAGATAAAGTCTTTGTCCCCTAAGTCATCTTAACTAATGAATTAAAATCACGTGATGTCATCGATGCTAATGTTAATTGATTCAAACAAATGAATTCTATAGAAAGACTTTGTAGAAGTCCCACTATTTTATTATTATTATTGTTGTTGTTGGGATCCCACCCAAAAGTCACATGACCAGTACCATGAACACAATGTTTAGTTCCAGAGTTCACGTGATATTGAAATTCCATTAAGAGCCAGATAAATCCCAAGTTAGAGAACTAAAGCATAATATTCTGCAAACAAAATTATAATTAATTACAAAAAATTGTATAATATATTATAAGAATTAAAAAACATGTCTTGTGGTGAATTTGAATTCTAATTTATTTCTGTTTAAAATAAGTAATAATTAAAATTTCAAAATAATTCAAAATTGGTGTTAATAAATACTTATCTAATTGTAAACACTTATTTGGAGAGTTTCCAAACACCCATTAATGTACATGTAACTGCTCTGTGGCTTTTCTTATTTCCAAAGTTCATAGACATATTGTTATAGTTTGCTATTTTAAAGGGAGGTGAATTGAAAATTTTTAATTATACCCAACACCAATAATCGAAAGATAAGAACAATAATTAAGAAATTTATAGTGGTTGACTTGGAAATACAAGTTGAGTGAAATAGTTCGCTATCTTTTTTTTTTTTTTACCAACGGCCGAGGCAGCCGTACTACAGAGACTCAGACAAAACTAAACCGGAAACAAAACTAGGAATATCCGAAGAACCAACGTAGGCCGAATCCGCACTTCTAGCTAATTTGTGAGGTACCTATGACGCATGGACACGGCGACATGGACACGGCACGGACATGGCGACACGGATTTTTTCAAAATTTTAGGACACGACATGGCTCCGACACGACTATATTTTATATATAATTTATATATTTTATAAATATTAATTTATTTTTTTAAGTATTTGGATCATTTTGTTAGCCTCAAACTTTCAAACATTTTAACAATCATGAATTCAATAAAAACACAACCAGCCCAATAAGCAAAAAATATGGCCCATTAGTTGAGTTATTTTTATTTTTTAAACTAGGTCTTAGCCCATTCCCCTTTTTCTTTGATTTTCCTTACATTGGCCACAAACAGAGAGGAGGTGGCTGGAGGCGTGAGAAACGATTGACGAAGTGAAGAGCGAGAGAGAAAGAGCAAAGGAGGGAGTGGTTGTTGCTGTGCGATCGACGACCGACGACGAGACGACGGTGGTGCTGGGATTTCTTCCCCTTTTTTTCAAGGCAGAGGCTCCTGGATTTCTTCTCCTTTCTTCTCAGGTTTAAATCCCCTTTCCGCTGAAAGGCCTAGGGAATTTCCTTCCTTTTCTTCTCAAGTGAGGGACATGCAAGAAAATTTTTCCCATTTCTTCCCCAGCCATGTCTATTTCATAGCAGTGTCGGAGTCTTCTAGTCGTGTCGGACACTCCGTATATCCCTTTTTTTTTTAATTTAAGACACAAATCCGGCGTGTCGGACACGTGTCGGAGCCGTATTTGAGGCGTGTGTCGAACACTGTACGGAGCCATTTTGAGGCGTGTCCGTGCTTTACAGTGGGGAAACGAAGACTCAGGAAAGGAGAGCAATTCCTTCGTGTCCAAGAGAATTGTTATGCACAGGGGAAAGATCAACTATCTAAGTGATTAAACAAAAGATTATTAAAGAGATGTATTTTAAGTATAGAGTTTGATACAAAATACAAAAAAGACGGTTATGGACCCCACATACCTATGTGACTAGACTATGATACCAAGAAAAAGTGAGCCAGGACTCAAGCAAGTTCGATTAGCATTATGAGAACAAATAACAACTTCATGTAACTCTAATAAAATATAAATTGCTCGAATAGTTTTAAGTGAAAGACTTTATGACTGAACTAAACCAAATGTAAAATATAGGACTTCACGAGTATAAGAAACGAGTAATCCGTATACTTACACAAATGATAAGGAACGAGAGATAAAAAAACTTATACTTAAATTAGGCGGAACTTAAATAAATATAACAATAAAATATTATTTGGGAAAAACCAACAACAAAATTAATTTAGGTGAAAATGAAGCATGAACATACATATTATATATAGAAAATATTGTTGGTGAGTAAAAAATCCAATAGGAGATGATAAACAGAAAAGAAACTTATGAAGGAAATTAACTGAACTAAATTGATACATGTTGAGTTTACAAATAAAAGAAAATCACGTTGACCATAAAAAAATAAAAAAGTAAAAGAAAACCACAGAAGTGAATAAATGTGATTCTTGAATAATTTAAAGAATAAACAAAGTACATCAATATTATACTAAAGAACCATTCAAATTATTTTATAATTCAAAATTTTCAATTTTTAAATTTAATCAAAATAAAATAATTGTACTACACTAACTTCTCCTTTATATAAATAAAAAAATAAATAATATATTTTATCAATTTAGAAAAGAGAAAAATAACATACTTATTTACTAAATTTTTTAAATAATAGAAAATAAAAAATTAAATCCTAAATAAACAGTAATAATAAATAATATCTTAGGAACAAAGCCAATGCAAAACACAAAAATATAAAACTATTAAAAAATTAAAATCTATTATCAAACTTTAGACATGTGTTGGGTACATTACATCTTTGCCGGAGCATTTTGGCTGAAAATTCTACCTTAAATGAATAGAAGAAAAATTAATTTCGTAACCGGCTTTTAGTGATTTTCTAACAACCAAAGTAAACTTGCCCACATTGTGTAAAACTTTGGATTTGATGCTGATCAAAATTTTTAATTTATTGTCTCGATTAATTCCGCTTTCAACAAGGATGCACCAAAATGGTAAACTAAGCTAAAATGATATTGCTCAAATTTTATCACGCAGATCTATTTTTTTTTTTAATTAAAAATACATACAACAATTCCTTTCTAGTTTCTATCCTTAAATCCAACAATAAAATAATGTTACCTCCAACATTTTGCACCGAAAGACTTTATAAAGTCCATCTCTGTCATACAATCACAAGTTCAGGGAAGTAAAGATAACGAAGAGAATCTTAATAACATCAATTTTCTTCGGTTTACATATTTTACCAAATTCACGCGTATATTCTTATTAATATTCTACTCTCTCTATATCTTCACATTGTATTTGCACGAGTTTGCGTTTTGAGCAAGGATTTTGGTCGCAACTCGTTCGTTCTATTTGATTCATGGCGTTGATTTCGAATTTCGACAAATGAAAAAGAACAAAAGAGAAAAACAAAAAAAAGATAAATTTAGAATACTAAAATGAACTTAAAGCTGATGAAGTCAAATTTATTTATCATCTTTAACTTTGTCACATTGTGGTGCTTTGTACATTTCCCTGAAACTACATTCCCTTATATAAATACCAGAAATTTCAATCTCCAAACCCGACTCGACTCGATTCGGATTCGATTCGACTTAACCCTAACTAATTAGATGGTAAATTTTTATAGTGACAAGTGTAAAACATTTACCATCTCACTATATTAATTGGTACATTCATCGTCGGGAGAATTATATCTGACTACCCTGCATTTGGCCTAATTACAATCTAGTCCACAATTTTTAAAAAATTATAAATTAGTCCATAAATTTTTAGAACCGTTTGTTGTCCCTAGGGTTCCGTTATGTCATCCCAAAAATACCCCTAATTTGTTGTTAAAGTCATATTTTGTAGGGATCGATTTGTTATTTTTTTTAAGCTTTAGGGATGATTTTGTAATTTTGGTCATATGTTCAATGTAATACTCATAAAACCGTCAGGGGCATAAGCGTACTTTTATAAATTCCGTTAAAGGACCTCAGACCAAACAAGATTTATAGGGACTAATTTATAATTTCATAAAAATCGTGGACTAGATTGTAATTAGGCCTAAATACAGGGTAGTCAGATGTAATTATCCCTTCATCGTCTCCTTATACTTATCTAATCGAAATAAATTTGAATTAAAATTAGTAAATTACCCTATAAATAGGGGTGGTGTATTATTGTCTAGCAACTTAGTCAGAACCTGATCACATCTAGCAAGTGGATACATATAGGAAGCTATGAGGTATGACTTGATATATGCTTTTTAGAAATTGAATATTTGAATATGAATACGAATATCCAAATAAAAAATTTGACCGTTTCTTTTTCTTCCAATTATTATACACATGAAGCCATACATATTCTATCAATCTCAGGACTTGTAGGTTCGAAAAATTGTGAATCAATTTTGTAAACATTAACTGCGTTTGCCACATATTACGTACATCATCTTCTAGTTTTGTTTTTCCTTAATTTTGATCACCGAGCTAGTTCTAATCTTGTTCGGTCCTAGGAGAAAAAATTAGTGAGAAAATTACATTTCCTTGAATATCCTTTAACTCTAAAGTCAGAAAAGGAAAGAGAGACATTACCAATCAAATGGTATAGAGCTTAACTAAATGTCTCATAGAATACATATATGATAACACAACTACCATTGATAGCGATAACTTGACAGCTAAGTGAAATTCGACTTATATTTCCTCACATTTTCTTTCCTCTCTAGTTTTCTTTTCTTTTACTTTGCAACATAAACCCTCACAAGCATTTTTATCGTGTCATTTTCCTTTTCTTCCTTTTGAGAACAATTCTATGTTGTCCCCAAAATTATTGTCCTATAAAAGATTCAATCCCGTTATACAGAAGTGAATAAAGTTTGTCAAATCCAATGTTATCTTATAGATGCAAATTAACATTCTCTCTCTTTCATGCATGTTTTAGCTACGGTGACGAATCTGTTCACCCAGCCGCTGTCGGGGCAATCATATTTGGCACTTTTATCGTGGTAATCGGATCAGTTTGTTTGATCGACGCATGTAACCGTAGCAGTGACGATGCTGGAGAGCAACAAACAGGTGCGTCGACGTCTGGTGGAAGGGATGTAGATACGGGAGAGATGATTGAAAAGAGTGTACGTGTTGCTGAAGTGGTTGTCGAAATGCATGGCTGCTGTTGTGGTGTTGGTGGTGGTGGTGGGGGCGACGGCGACGGGGGCGATGGTGGTAGTGGTGGTTGCGGTGGATGTGGTGGAGATTGAGATTCACTAGCTTAATTAATATACAATTATACATGTAATTGCTCTTTGGCTGTTCTTATTTTCAAAGTTCGTTGATATATCGGTCGAGTTGGTTATTCAAGAGGTGGGTGAATTGGAAATTTTTAAATGACAAGCAACAACAATAATCGAAAGATAAGAACAATGAACAAGAAATTTATAGTGGTCGGTTTACTACAGCGGTAGATATACAAGTTGAGTGAGTTAGTCAACTACTTAATTATACTTAGGATTTTTAAGGAGATTGTATATTAAAAATAAAGTCTGATACAAAGTATAGAAGAGATTGATATCACCCCGGTATATAGAGTACTATGATACCCAGTACAAAGTGAACCAGAATTCAAGCAAGATCAGTTGGCATACAAAATGAAAAATACTGAAATAGCTTCAAGTGAAAGAAAATATTCTCCTTAAGTGGATAACTTAAAATTTTGGAACGTTTGAATTCAGCGAATCCCAAGGTGTCATCTTTATGGAGCCAGCAGTACAGTGAGAGAAGGACACCAAATACTTGACTACTCCATTTTAGGTAACCAGTAGACTGTAGAGAAGTACTAAAAGTGGAGTTCTTAATGTAAATATAAATTGATTTAAGTTCACAATGCTTGTATCTGTACTTCAATTTTCATGGAGCCTGCCACTTTAAAGATGTTTATTCACTTGTATGGGAGATCTCTCTTTAATAGATTGTTATTCATTCTCGATGAAATGCATCCATTAATTATAGTTGCTAGCACACTTTCCAATAGTTTGACTGCCTGAAATTGCAACTGTCATGTCAAAGGGTTGCAATAGTAGGTTTTCCAATCTATTCGTCTTTGCTTGTTTTTTTTCCTCATTTGCTTTCAATCCCAAAAAACCCTTCTTCTCTTTCCATTTCTTTTCCGGATTTTGATTCACTGAACAACAAAATCATGAATACTCCTAGTATACCAACACGAATTCGTGACGAGGCCGAGGAGTACATGGTCGAACAATTTTGGAAATATGCCACAACCAATAACATTAAGGAGCAAGTTGACATGGACTTGGCCCTATTTCAGGTGATGGCTAATATGTCAGCGCAATTCCGGTGTCCATACTGGCCTCGAGACGTCACAGACCGCCTGAAGAAGCAGCAAATTTCTTTTTTCAATTTTCATAGGTTTTTTAGGCTTGCTGGTGTTGAATTGGTTGGTGATCGTGTTCATACCCGATGTGGCCTAAGGTATTGGCGCCTGTATCAACCTTATGTAAGTCGAATTCATGTTCGATCCTTTTTTTCCGTAATTTTTGTTCATTATTTAATGTACAATTTTTTACAACAAATTGTGGAGCATGTTGTGGTTGGGGAGAGATGATGCAATTACTACGACTCATTAGGTTTATCTTCAAAGTGAGTTAAACACACCTTTTGAAATGCGAAGAGAAGTACCTCCATGTAGACAACATTGAGAATCCGAGTCCCTTGACAGCGAGAAGTACCTCAGAAATGAACGCTCCATGGAGAGTGTTATTCCAACCTCCTACAGGGTGATTCGAATGAGATTGATCAACCTCCGCTCATGTAATATACTTCTGTTTCTTCGAAAGAGACTCTGAAACAACCAGTCCCTTCTCAACCATTGAGAGTCCTTTGAAGAAGATTTGTTGTTTGTAGATTGTTTATATTACAATTTGATTGATTGTTGAAATTACTTGCATTATAATGAAATGTTTATTAGTATTTGTTGGAATGAAATGTTTATTAGTATTGGTTGGAATAAAATTGTTATTTGATTAGAGTAATAAATTGATATTTTGTTGTTTTAGTTGGAAGAATATAAGGTAGATCTAAATGTGCAGCTTATAGAGTAATGAAGTGGTAATGTATAACTACATGTAGTCCGACATCTCCCAAAGCTTAACATTAGCCCTGAGGACTCGAGTGACATAGATGTGAATGATTGTTGTCAAATGGTCGTCACAATGATGATCATTGTCGCCCGGAAGACTGGGCGCCTTTTTATGAGGACAGCAAGAATTCCAATGGTTTCACTCAGCATGAGGGGCTTTATTTTTAAGAGAACGGCTGTTATGCATGCTTTACATTGTAATATCCAGCCTTGGGCTTCTAATTTTGATGCTATATTCACTTCGTTTATGTATTTTAGAGGGCACCACGCTTTGAACACTCTTGATGATCCCTGGATCATGCATCTTTGTATCTTGTTTTGGCTTTGGTTGATATATATGAGGTGGAGGCCTCGGTAAAAACTCCTCGTTCCCAAAAAAAAAGTGGTAATGTATATCTAACTGCATGATTTGTGGAGTGAATAACTCAAAACGGGAAAGAATTAAAAGTAGATCTAAATGTGCAGCTTATAGAGTAATGTAGTGGTAATCAACTAACTACATGATCTATAGAGTGAATAACTCAAAACAGAAAAGAATTCAATGTATAACTAAATGTGCAACTTTGGAGTAATGAAGTGGTAATTTGTAACTAACTACATGACCTGTATAGTGAATAACTCAAAATGGGAAAGAATTTAAGGTTGAACTAAATGTGCAATTTATAGAGTAATAAAGTGGTAATGTGTAACTAACTGCGTGATCTATAGAGTGAATAACTCAAAATGGAAAAGAATTTAAGGTTGAACTAAATGTGCAATTTATAGAGTAATAAAGTGGTAATGTGTAACTAACTGCGTGATCTAT
>JBBMKE010408849.1:0-11791 GCA_037834125.1 Lippia alba | reverse complement strand
TTATGAATTATGAACATTGATTGTGCACAAAAGATTATGTATGAAAACTTATGAATATTGAATTATGGATACACGAGATGGAGGAAGGAGATTGAAGCCTTACGCCAGGCTCACTTATGACCTAATGACATTTATGAATTGAAATTGATTGTTATAATCCCATTAGTTGATTTTTTTCTTTTACCCACTTAGGAAATTCTTGTAAAACCTCTTTTGGGATTATAGCTTGCATGTACGTGATTTAAATTCAGTCGTATTATATATTTATGCCCCGATTTTTATACCCACCAGTCTCCTATAGACTGAGCCCGGATTTATTTTAGTTGTGTTGTGCAGGTTTCCTTCTTCGAGTGCTAGGTGGGAGTTTGAGTCTTGTTGTGTCTTGTTTAGGTTTAACACTTGCTGTACACACACTCATATTTATTTCTACATTTACTCTTGGTCGCCTGTGGCGCATTTTAATTATTATTTTTGAGGCTGTGAAGGCCATGCTATATGTATTGAATTCTTTTAGTGTCGTGGCTCGGTTTATGTTATGGATTGATCATTTATGCTTCCGCATTTTTATTGTACTCTGATGCATGTGGTTACTTGGTCCAAAGGTTAGTCCCGCCTAGCCTAGCGAGTGTGTGTTGTGTCCCCGTTTGCCTTGATTCGGATTCGGGTATGGACATCCACACCGGGTCTGGGTCTTGGTGCGGGGGATGTGGCGTCGTGCGCCGGGCGTTACATCCTTAAGTGGTATCAGAGCCTTGGGTTGCAAAACTAGGCTCTCGTGTCGAGTCAAGTTAGGTTGTTCGGCTTAGGAACAATTTGTCAACGTGTGCATTGCATTGATTCTTGGCATTGTTAGATGCAAATTGATGGAATATTTACATGACAATATATGTTTAATTTCAAAGTTTCCAATTATGTGTTGTAATTGCATCCGTTATATGTCTTGATGTGCTAAATATATGTCATAAGCATATACTAATCCACATGCATCAATATTTGAATTGTATTGTGGTTGAAGAGAAGATTTTTGGTTGAGCTTGACAACAAATCTCGATTTATAGAAAATAGGTGGTTGGCTTTCAACACGGTTCCAAATTGGTAGAGGATTTTCAAGGTCTTTTTACTAAAAAGTTTATTCTGTTCACCAAAGGTCTAGAAGGGAAGGTCGAGGCGCAAAGAGCTCTTCAACTTTATTTGTCTACCAATTTTAAAGAATCCTCGATGAATACATACCGTGGGGCACAAACCACTAGTTGGAAGGGCACCGGGAGCCAAGAAGTTAAGCATGGAAGCAACGTACTTAAAGTTCTTAAGATAAAGGTGCCTAGGACGGAGTCTCGGGAGAATTCGGATCTCAATAATTTCACGGGTCTTCTAGACCTCCAATCGCTACAAGGAAGCAAAGAGAAATGCACCAACAAAGTTTAAATACTTGAAGAACCACCTTCAACCTATGCATGCGATATCAAAAGCATTGGATGAGGACTTGTACAAAAATCAATGCTACAGTGACAGGTTCTGCATACATATCCCGTGCATCATACGTTGTTTAAATTGTTTATTTTTCCCTCACTTGATTGTTTATTTAAAGCATTCCTTAACTTGTTTGTTTACCTTAAATGTGATCTATGTGCCATGCACTGAACCATTTCACCCGACATGCATAGTTTAGTGTTTAACCTGCAGGAATTCCTGTCTACGCCGCTACACCAAACTACCTTCTTCAAGTAGCATTGATACCATGAGGGAATCTGTGAATTGTGGTGAGCACACCAAGTGGGAAGAAGAAATTGTTTTGGGCATGGGACTGAGAAAATATGGTAATTGTGGCTCAGGGATAGTAGCGGGGTCGACTTCGGGTTAATTGGAGTAAATAAGAAAAGAATTTAGGGCTTGGAATTCAAGAGAATTAGGAGAAGGTTGGGGAAGTAAAGTATAAGGGGTGTTAATTTCAGTTGGTTATTTTAAGTAAAAAGGGAGAAGTCCATCGGATACCTCCTCTATTATGGAATGCCCAAATCGAGTGGATTAAGAATCTTGAGTATATAACGATGGATGGAGTTTGGGCGACCAAGTTGAATTCCTTTAAGGGGGAGAGCGTGACAAGTGGTTAACTAAAAATGCAAGTTAGGTTTAATAGGGTATCTCAGTAGCAATCGCAAGAGTGTAAAATTCACAAAAGTCGAAGGTTCTGAGGATAGCTATGGGAAGGGAGTAACATGACTATATCGATCAACCCCTAAGATTTGAAAGATGATGATAGTGGAATTTGTTGTGGAGAAGGGAACGATCAAAATTGTGTGGAGAAGTCTAGTAGAAGGAAAGGCTTGGGTGGAAAAATTAAAACAGAGAAGAAGGTTCAAACTTCAAAGACCATGAAAATGATGAAGCGCGACGGAAGAGGCCTGGGCAAGATGAAGACCTCTAATCATTTGTTATTGGAAGGTTGATGTTGAAGAGGATTGTGAGAATGGGTCGGAGTACTAGTGTCGGATCGCCCGGCTACTTATTTCGCTAAGGAAGTTGTTTTACGGGTGAAGATGATTGTTATAGGGGATTGGTGTACCAGAATCGGACCACCATCGTTTATTTTACTAAAAGACTAAGAGGTTGGGAGTATGGAATTAGGTGGCGCCCTTTTTGGCTCTCCGGGGTTATGAATTGGAAAATAAGGGGTTACCGAAAATTTTGCTCTCCTACAAAGTAAGTTTCAAATTTGAGTTAAGTTGGAGTACAAGCAGTGGATTGTGGTTTATTATTTTGCTAAGAAAATTCAACTAAAAGAAGAGGAGATCATGAATTGAGATGAAAGTTGATGCCATTTTATTTTCTCATGGTCCATAAGACAATTTCAAGATTCAAGTTAGAAGGAAGATGTAACCGTAGTGAATGAAGACTTCGATGTAATTCCAGAAGAATTTTAGGTTCTTTGTCATCGGATGGAAAGATAGCATTTGTGGCAAAATCACTCTCGAGGATTCAGATCAATTTCCAAGACTTCGTACTAACTATTTTGGCCACGTCTCTCTTATCATGAGGAGTATTAGTTTCCTTGTCAAGAAAAGGTTGAGATTCTCGGATGGGTTGGATTATCAAGGAACTTGGATGGATGATCGACGAGGCAGAGATCTTAGCTAAAGAACATTGTAAGGGATTGTGGGACTTCATAGAATTGTAGTTGGTATAGTTTCTGGTTCGGGATTCAAGGTTCGTAACAAGATTGCTGAGCAAGACTTTTAAAAGAAATTGGGGATTCAAGTTTCAACCTAGCTGTCATTGTATAAGCGATGAATACAAGAGTTGGTTCGATGCTACCCAACCTGGAAGGGTATCATTGGAGTAATGGGATGAAGTGACGAGAGTAAAGGACAAGGCACCCTTAAAGATGGAAGGAAACCTAGAATGGGATCTACTTGGGATTAAGGCTGAAGCATAATTCAGGACTAAAGAGCATAAGTAGGAAAGAGAATCAGAATGAAAACTCAAAGCATGTTTAGCACAGACTCCGTTACCTCCAAGGGTGGATGCGTAAGAAAGATATCAAGAACAAGTCAAGGAACTGAGACAAATATTCAGTCAGGCCAACCAACGGACAATGAATGATCAATCCCAATTTCCTTGTTTTGGTGAACGGTACATTGAACATACATGGCATGTGCATACACATGACTTTAATTTGACTAGCATGTAATCTGATTGATAATTGTTAATTGATTTTTGGGTGACTTGGCGGTTCTTGATTATTGCTTTTAAATTTCATCATTTGTGGTGTGCTCGACATGTACTACGTGTTCTGATGCATGCGATTAGTTGGTTCAAGGGTTAGTCTCGCCTAGCATAGCGAGTGTGTTTTGTGTCCCCGTTCGCCTTGACTTTGGATTTGGGCTTGGACTTCCATTTCTCGACCGAGTCCGGGTCTGGGTGCGGGGGATGTGGCGTCACGCGCCGGGCGCTACATAACTCATGTGACTGAGTTGTTGTGTGTGACCCTCCACGTTCTTAATTTAATTAGCAGTGACCCTAATTAATTAATTCACTGATTAATTAATCAGTCCACAGATTAAACGACCATAGTCTAGCAACAAGTGTTCAACCCCTAGATGAATTAGAATATCTCAATTTGAGAGAACCTTTAAGTCATTGATTCATGTGAGATAAAATCCTCCTACGCACTACTCTCAACCAAGATCTAGGGCAAGGGATTATTAGAAACCTAATAATTTGGTCTTAAAGCCAAGTGCATTTCATATCCATTTGATCTCAATCCAAGAAACTCTTTTCTTGATCTACTGCCTTGGCCAAGGACTCCATATGGCATATGAATGGCTTATACAATAAGAGATCACCTTGCTGATGCAAGTGTAGGTCTTTTCTTGATTCACATTCACTTTCATGAATCACTTGTGCAGCCCCAGCATAAGCCTTGAATTTGTTGTCATTATCAACACCATTTAAAGCTTATACCTAAGACTGCAGAGTTAGCTCATAAAGTGACATGGAACCTCAAGCCTAAGGATCACGTAATCACATCAATGACTCGTGAAATATTTTCTAATCTGGAAGTTTCCGTTACCTGAAATAGAAACTTCCTTTCCCATGTAGGAATCTCCTCACACGGAGCACCTCAGTGAACCTACTTACAGAAGTAAGCACCCTCATATATCACACACGTATCAACTATACATTCTGCACCTCCATGAAATAAGGTTGTCCTTCTTAAGGGCGCGATCCCACGAGCAAGCCTCAAAAGAGCCGAGTTGACACTCCCACTGTCTGTAGGACTCATTGGCTTGAAGTATTTTACTAATCATGACTTATGTGATATAGGGCTTGTCTCATGAACAATTTCACCTAAATTGTAGAGTCCTTAAGTCATCAGGATTAGGGGAATTCTTATACATGTGTAGTTAAAGTAAACACAAACCCAAACAAGAGCATATAAAGAAGTGTTGCCTTAATTCGTTATTTTATCAAAGATTGTCTGTGATTACAATAAGAAAAAGTACAAAGCAGATTACAATCGGCTTTTAGGACACTATTCCTAACAGTGAGTACTCTGGATTGCACTTGTCGGTCTAGATCGAGTCTGTTGCTTTTATTTTCACATAGTTTTGGTTTGTTGTACTTTACATTACATTCTTGGACATTATGCTTTACTTTTATGCAGCCCTGAGTGCATAGACTTAGCCCCGTGTGGCATAAATTAGTTGGCCCTGTGTGGCACTTTACATTTGGCCACGTGTATCATTTACTTGATAACTTGTTGATGGTTTTTATGAAATGCCTCCGCTACTTATGTTAATCTATTTTGGTTGAATTCTTTCGCGTACTCTGTTAGTTGGTTTATTTGAGTTAGATCCGCCTATCCTGGCGAGTGTGTTGGTCTCCTATTCCCTGTTATTCGAATTCGGGATTGGATTACCCATTCTTCGACTGAGTCTGGTTTACAGTGCAGGGGATGTGGCATCCTTCGTTTGGGGTATTACATTCCTTCGGGACGCAATTTATAGAGAAAATGGTTTAAAGGTCCTAAGAGGTATGATATGAGTTATCAGTTAGAAACTCCTGTAAGCTAATATAACTTTGGTAGTGCAGTCATGTATTTCAATTATCTATATAGGTAACTACTATCTTTGTGATGCCGGTTACACAAACAGTGAAGGTTTTCTCGTACCTTATCGTGGAATTCGGTATCATCGGTCTAGAGGGTATTCCTGTCCACAAAATGCGAAGGAACTTTTCAATTTAAAGCATTCTAAAGCCCGAAACATCATTGCGAGATCATTTAGTGTTTTAAAAGGTCGATGGGCCATGCTTAGGAGTAACTCTTTCTATCCAATTCACACAAAAAAAGATTATACTTGCATGTTTCCTGCTCCATAATTTCATAAGAGGGGAGATGACGTTTGATCCTATAGAGGCAGAGCTACCCGAAGAAGAAGAGGCAGATTATGTTGATCACATTGAAACTAGTCAAAAATGGACTATGTGGCGTGATAGTCTAGCTAATAATATATATGGCGAGTGGAATAGGCACAACTAAATAGGTTGTTCATTTGCATAAGTTATAAGGGGATTTGACGATGTTTAATTTCTTTTCATTATTGTTAGATGGTTTTGAAATATTCCAGAAACTTCACTTTGCTTAGAATTGCCGCATTTCAGTTTATTAGTTGTTTAGTGACAGCTTAGGCTTAAACACCTGTTAGATATTTATTAGTTCTCTGCATGTATATATACTTGCTCTTGTACTACTGCTGTTCCGAATGAGAAATCACAAAATACCAGATCTCTTAGCTTCTAATATGATAGTACTTGATACGAGCCTAAACTGTCTATAAATTCAAATTCAAATTCAAGACTTCTTGATATGAGTATAAACTGTTTAATATCAAGTTCAAGTGTATACTCATGTCAATAAACTGTTTAATATCAAGTTCAAGTGTTTACTCCTTGACATGAGTATAAACTATTTAAGTCAAAATGATCAAGTGTTTACTCCTTGACATGAGTATAAACTGTTTAATATCAAGTTCAAGTATTGACTCCTTAATATGAGTATAAACTGTTTAAAAATCAAGTTCAAGTATTTACTCATTAACACGAGTATAAATTGTTTAAGTCAAAATCAAGTGAAGTACTCCCTGGCACGAGTATAAAAAGGTCAACAAGTTTGAAAAAACAAAAATTTGAACTACGTCATGACTTGATCCTTTTGAGGGGGTACATAGGCAACTTGAATTAAATTTCAAGGTCAGTCAATCTTCAAATATGTCCAATAAATTTAAGTACTTCAATTTTCATCTCCGTACAAGTACTTGCCACGTTCTTCACCAAGCCTTGAAGTGGGGGCATCTATTGACACAATTTATTTTATAAAAATATTTATATTTAGTAGAATAAATTAAATATATAATCTTCCAAATTCAAAATTATAATTTGATATTATTTTATTAATTAGATATTTTGATGGAATAATATCATTAGTTGTCTAGTTGCAATCAAACTCAAGTTTTACTTTGATATTATCTTTTTAAAAAATAAAAATATTAAAGAGATAAATATAAGTGATTTTATTTGATATTATCTCTTCAAAAAATACAAGAGATAATTATTAAATAAAGTTTGACTTGAATCACAAGTCTTGAATCCTACACCTATAAAGGGGCCATGGGGTAGTTCATTCTACACATCAAAAATTAAGACAAAGACATCAAAAATCAAGATGTAAACACAACACAAATCCAAGAAGCTAAGGAGAAGAAGAAGGCCAAAGTTCTCTCTATAAGTTCAAGACAGAGTTCTAAGGCATTCAAAGTCGTTCTTCCCCGAAGTTATCAAATCAAGGCATTCGATCCGTTATTAAGGCGTTATATCGACGAATCGGTGTTATATTCAAGCTAAATCCATGGAGTTACCGACGAGTTCAAGGCGTTCTTGGCGGAATTCTTCAAAATCTGGTGTTTGATTTGTAAATAAGTCGAAAGATCTACGAATTAACGTTATTCAAATTCAATTCAAAGTTGAAGAAGATCAAACCATCAAGTTCATCTAGAACCGGTTGAAGATTTCAACGACTTGAAATTCGAAGGAAGAATTAGAGGATCAAACCGAAGATTGAAGACCTACTTTTACTTGAATTATCAAATAGTTTGTATTACATATTCGGTGTTGACTAAAAATCAATAAACGCGAATTTTTAGTGCAAACAATAATATTGTTCATTACTTAATATTTTGTGGCTAAGCATAAAAATTAATATTTTAAAATATATTTTAGTTTATAAGATATATCAAACACGATAATAAGTGAAATTAGATGCAACTAAATTTATTAATTGAATGTATCAAACACAAAATTAACTTCTCCTAAGAATACCTAATTGGGATTTTTTTAATAGTACACATGAGTTGAAATTTTTTTATTTACTCCTCATTTTCAAAAAAAACTTTTCGTTTGCTCCCCAGATGAGAGATAAAATGTTTGTTAACCCCCCATTTTTTGCAAGTGTGGTATAAAAACTCAAGGATCATGCAACTAAATCCCCAAATGTTGTATATATTTCACAATATCTTATATATATAATATTTGGGGATTTAGTTACATGATCCTTGAGTTTCTATACCACGTTTGTGAAAAATAGGAAGTGTGTTTGCCGCTCATATGGGGAGTGAAGACAAGTTTTTTTAAAAATGGGGAGCAAACAAACATTTGACTCCCCATTTGGGGATTTTTTGGGAATTCCCTGTACTTAATTTCACTTAATTCCCCACATATAAATTAAGTGAAATTGGATAATACATTATCAAACTCTCTCTAATTTTTTTAATTCATTTTGTTGTCTTGCATTTTCTTCTTTCCTTATTATTTATTTATTTCCTTTACTACCCCAACAACATTTTTAACATAACTCTTTTCACTCACCCCATTTCAATTCTTCTTTTTTCTTTAATGTATAAATTTTATTTTTTTCTTCTTTCATTTAATATTTTTTTATTTATTATAATTTAATAATTATATTAAAATCAATTATAGAAGAAATATAATATCAAAATTAATTTTAATATATTTAGATAATAGTATTATTTTATTTGCACACGCAATGAGTGTGCGGCATTTACTAGTAATTATTAAAGATAATTATAAAAATATATTAACATGAAGAAGTTAAATTCAATATATATTTAAATAACAATAAATTTTACTTGTATCCAATTTGTAAATGTGCGGGAGTTAATAATATAGTATAAATCTAATAACTCTATTAATGATAACTAGCAATTTTGCACACCCGATGTGTGTGCGAAAATAATAATAATAATAATAATAATAAGAAGAAGAAGAAGAAGAAGAATTATATTATTACTTAATTTATAATTATTTTGAATATAATTATTATTTTATGATAAATAAATGAATAAATGAAATAAGATAATATCAAATTGAAAAAAAAAATTAAAGATAAATAAGTGATATAAATTTTTAAAAAAAATTAAGAAGCCCATGGATATATGTCAGTTAAATAGAAAATTGTAAAAGTACGTGTTAAAGATCTATATTAAACAAAATAAAAAATAATTTAAAAATAAAAGAATTAGAGATCATGACACCACAAACAGGCATGTCGCTTAATAATAGAGTATAGATTATAAAAACTTTTAATATGAAAATTTTTTAAATTTAACATATATTTAAATATTAAAAATTATATTTGTATCTTTTTTTTTGAAAGAATAATTCGTATTTGTATGGAATGCACGAAGTTATTAACTAAAACTAATAACCACGCACACTCGATGCGTGTGTACGAAAAAAATTTATTATTAAAATATATTAAAATTAAAATTTTTATATTAGTAACAAATAAATAATTATTAATGAACCTGATGCTTAATATAATAATATAGATAAAATTAAATTAAAAAATTAAAATTCTATTGATCAAAACAATAATAAAAAATTAAAAGTATTAAAAAAATAAAAAAATATGAAAAATATTAATATAGTGCAAGAGAAAATCTAATTTAAAAAATAATATTAATTTGTAAATAAATAAAAAGAAAAGAGAAAAAATTGGGGTTAAAAGATAATACGTAAATAAATTAAAAGAAAAGAAGAAGTTTAAAGTTAGGAAAAGAAAAGAAAATATCGTGCAAAAGAGAAAATCTTTTAAAAGTTAGAGGACAAAAAAAAAGAGTGCAAGTCAAGACACCAAAGCGATTATTACCTATGTGACGTTTAATATAATAGTATAGATAACTGGATAAGTTGTTTAATAGCTAATGTCCCTTCTAGTAAAAACATTTGAGCTAATGAAAGTTCTGGTAAAATAAATTCCAGAAATTAAGCTGTCCAATCGCAGGGTAGTGGAGCAGTTCCAATGGAGTGGCGCGAACCAGTTACTTCTTAGTCACTCTCACCTCAAATATTCAAACCCACTTTTCGTACTATCTCACCCACTCCCCCCCACTCCCCCCTAAAATAACTACCCATAAATAAAAAAAAAGACCCACATTATTGTTTTTCTCTTTCTTTATTTGTTTTAATAATAAACTTATTATCAAAATAAGACCTTCCGGTACACACAACTAGTCTAGAAAGAATTAATATGCCATGCTCAGTATTATCACTTCATCACAATCCTCCGGCAAAATGTTTGATATTCTATTTGGATGGAGAAAGGCTTCGAAATGGTAAATATATTGTATTTTTTTTTTGGTTGCTAGTAAATATATTGTATTTAGTTCTCAAGATTACTTACAATCATGGTTTGCTCGAACGCCGCGATACGGAATGGAACTGCCGGAATGGCATTCCACGGCGTTAAAGCTGCAAACGGGTTGGAAGGGCACTGTGTTAACGGAGAAAAAGGGGTTTCGTTTTCTGAAATTATTCTCAAATTTTTTGGGAAGCTCTTTCAGGCAGTGGCTGGTGATTTTGCCCTGACCGTTCCACGACATTACAAAGAAACTGGAATGGTGGTCTCTGTTCCGTTCGCCTCGCCGGCGACTGCGAACCATGCTTTCACGTTCCAACTATGATTTTAGTAATGTTTTTTGTTTTTGTTTTTGACAGTAAGAAACTTGTAAAGGCAGTTCAATGCCGCCTCAAATTGCTGAAAAGTAAGAGGCGTTGTATTGTGAAGCTGTTGAGAGAGGATGTATCTGAGCTTGTTAGAAACGGGCATTATCACACGGCCTTTGGAAGGGTACAATTTGCTAGATTTTGGTGAATGCAAAAGGCAAAGAATTTAAATATTAACTGTTTTATTGATTTTCTGTTTGTTTCTGAAGCTGTTTTCCAGGTTGAGCAGATTATTATGGATCAGAATATGGTTGAAGCGTATGATCTGTTGGACCAGTACTGTGAATTCGTAATAATTAGCATGCCATACATCCGCAAACACAGGTATATATGCAAGAATTCTGAATTGAGTGTTTTATTAAAGAATTTTGACCGAGTGAGATGAATATTCAATATTGTCGCGTCCATTTCAGGGACTTGCCAAATGATGTTAATGAAGCAGTATCCACTCTGATTTTCTCATCATCGAGGTTCGGGGATTTGCCTGAGCTGCTATCCGTAAGGAAGGTATTTGGAGAGAGATACAGCCAGAGATACATAAGAACTGCAGTTGATTTGCTTCCTGGAAATCTTGTAAACCATCAGGTATATGACCAGCTCTTGAAAGCTTCAAAAGCTAATAAGGATAGTAAGAAAATGGGAAATGGTTGAACGGAAATGGGATAATTACACCTAAACACACTGTTGTTTAACACAATTACATAAACCTCCCCCATAGTTAGAAATATCACATAAACTTCCCCTGCTATACAATAATTTGGTTTAACGCATAGTATTCGAAGTAAAATATTCAGTATCTGACGAGACAAAAATAGAGAAAATTCACAAGAATAGATGGGCATAAATGTAATGTGAATTATTTTCCAGAGGGAGATTTGTAATTTCTCAAACCTTATGAGGTGTTCGTGTACTTACCACGCGACATCTCGGGGTATGCCATTGTACTCGTCCGGATGAAAATAAGAAAAGTTTCTTTGTTACTCGTGGAAAATGTTAGCCAGGGCTAATGTAACTACATTTTCCAGATAAAAGAAACGGCTAACATGAGAACTGTGCCGGATGACGTGAAGTACAGATTGCTGGATGAAATAGCAAGCAATTGCTTTCGGGAAGGACCGTTTTTGCTAGAGTATAAACCCGAGCTACAATCAGAGCAGGTTTTAGTTCGTCCCCTGTATGAAAGTTAGCTTCATATAAAGTTTTCATGTTA
>JBBMKE010408833.1:0-11793 GCA_037834125.1 Lippia alba | reverse complement strand
GAGTAGATCCGGCTAGTCTTCCGCTATTGTATTAAAATGTTTTTAGAAATATTTTAATACTTGTATTATATTAAAAAATTTTGAAATGTGGTCCTGTACCACAACTGTTTTGGGCCCGCCGCCCAGCAGCTTTGTCTCAGAAGCTTTCACCCAAGAAAACTTATACTCATCAACAATGCTATTACCCACACACACTCTACTCAAGAACGCTATAAACCTTATTTTTTTATCAAGAACACTATTACCCACACACACTCAACTCAAGAAAGCTATAAACCCTATTTTTAACTCAAAAAAAAAAGAAAAAGAAAAACAACACACACACTCTTCATGCTAATCGATGATTGTTGTTTTCTTGGGTGTGAGAAGCCATTCGCATTCCTTCTTGTGCCAAAAGCTTTCGGCAACTGAGATGAAATAAGTCTTCGAACAGCTATTGCATTGCCACCCTATCTATAACTTCTTGTTTTCCGCTTTCCTACTTAGATTCTCCAAATCTTCCAGGCTTCGGCATGCTTTGTAATCAATTTCTTGAAACACAATATCAATTTCTTGAAACACAATAGCCATTGTTGAAATTGTGAAGAGCGATATGATACGAAAACTTTCAAATGAATATATATATAGTAGTTTGGGAAATCAGGAGTAGGGCCCGAAGCAAAATCATTTGGGTTGTTTCCAAATAATGTACACTAAAGAGGGACATTTGGGTAAAAGCAATTCTGAATCTTGGTTTATATATCTTACCAAACGCAAAATTAGTTAAACTTAACATGCAGTTAATCTGGCTTAATGTGCCCGAAGCAAATTAAGTCTCGAAAACATAGTTAAGGGCTTAAGGCTACCTAAGGACCCTTAATTTACTTTGCATTTTCCTTTTCTTCTTTTTAGTATGTCAAGCGCTTTTAAATAAATATAAAAGATTTATTTCTTTAAATTTAAGGGTTAATTACATTAAGTCCCCAAACAAATATATGAAATTACAGTTGGTGACCCTCTTAGATAAAAAATTACCAACACACCCATTAAGAAGTTTCAAAATTACACTTCACACCCAAATCATGAAAATTTTGATGACGTCATCTAACGTTTAATCTGAAGTTCCTATTATGCTCTTTTTTTATCAGTACAAATTTTTTATTCCATTGATTATCCCTCGTAATATCCAAAATTGCACTGGGTGTTTCTTGTTATATAGAAAAGTTAATTGGGTGTTTCTTGTAATTATATTTTAGAAGAAGAATAAAGTCGTTTGACCATTAAAAATGAAATTTTTTTATCTATTCAAACTGAATTCATTTTTAATTTATCTATTCAAACTAAAAAAATTTATCGATCGAAATCTGTTCGTATCAAAAAAAAATTATCTATTGAAATCTATTCGTATCAAATTTCTGATCTATTGAAATATGTTATACTCAAACCCTCAAAAGAACACTTCTCTGGCATTTATTTACAGCTAACTTACCATCTTTTTCAAATCCATTCAAGTGACAAGTGTAAAGCAAAATAGTGGAAAAATTCACTGATAATATCATATCATATTTCAAATTTTCATAAATCAAACATCACCAATTCCAAGCATAAAGAAGTTTAAATACATACCAAAATATTAGAAGTTATTCATGGTCTTAGCCAATTCAAAAAAAAAAAAACTTAATAGGAACTTCAGATTAAACATTTAATGACGTCATCAAAATTAAAGGGCATCCATCAAACTTAAATACAGTCAATAGTTTTTCACCGATATAACTCTACACAACTGAATCTTGAGTACCAATATTTCCTTTGGAAAGAGACGGTAAACCTGAAGACCGACTCAATCTGTTGTATCGTGGCCTTGCATTATCCATGTTTCTTCCTGACCTCCTTTGGTTAGATGTTGAAGAAATGTTGTTCGAGGTTGTAGTAGAAGATATGTACCTCCTCCATTATTATTTACTTGTGAAGTGCTACCGGTTTCCTAAAAAAAAAGAATTTTCTTTTAGACTAATGTATGTTAATTTAATCACAAATAAATTGCCATTTAATTACCCGTCTTTAATGATAATCAACATTAATAAGATGACAATATAAAAAACAAAATCAAGTAACCGTACCTTTTTGCCAATCACTCATAAATGTCCAAGCTAAGGCTTATCATTTCCAAAACCTCCAAGCATTTGGGAAGTTTCAACAATCGCAAAGGCAAGTGGATACAACCCTTTATTTCCATCAATTGAAACAATGGATAGAAGAATGCCACCAAACCTACCCTTCAAATGGCATTCATCTAAGCTAATAAAGGGTTGACATCGCTTTAAAAATCCATGTTTTAGTGGTTCCAAACCCATAAAGAATCTCTTAAAAGCTGGTTCGAGTGGGATGTTTCCGTTGGCATCTGTAAAGTATTGAAATACAGTCAAGCTCCCTGGATTTGTTCTTTGAACCATGGTTGCATTTTGAGGCAGTATGGCATAAGACTCAACAGGTGATCCTTGGATTATATCTATGGCTTTGCCTTTTGCTCTGTACAATTGCATGTATTCAGGTTGCAAACCATATTTGTCTTTTAGCTATACACTACGGCCTTTAGGTTTCATATCCGGATGAGCCCTCAAAATTGATACAAGTTTCTCCGCCATCCAATTGGAATTAATAAAGGATAATTCAATTCCCTGATGATATTATGGATTAATCGGTCAATTAAGCAAAATTAGCTCTTACCCGAATCCTATGAAACAACTTCAAGGGTATTCAGTGTCCTTCACCTGTTTTTCCCGTAGTCGCGCAAAGTACATGTGAAATCTCCAGAATTCCTTAAGAAAACACCACTAATCCTAACAACAACCCTATTTGTAGCCATTGCACAAAAGGAACAATCCCAGCCAATGCATGTCAAATTTTGATAACTCTAGCCGAACTCCAAAACAGAACACACCGAATCCAAAACACACTAATGCCTCAAGAAGAAAAAAAAAACCACACTGAAAATAAAAAAAAATCTAAAAAAACAACAAAATCTTTCAGGTTTGGGGTTGCGTTGCAGTTTCTCACAAATGCTTTTGTGCCACCAACTCTCTGCTATGGAGATCGAGTACACCTTCGAACAGTTTTGGCATTTCCACTGAATATGCAACTTCTTCTTTTCAGCTTTCAACGTGACATTATGCAGTTATCTCAACGTGACATTATGCAGTTCTTCGATGCTTCTGCAAGAATCGTAATCGGACTCTTTGGATGTTATCGCCATATCAAGATAGAGAGATAGATAAGAGACAGATTCGGGGATTTGGAAAGAGAGATTGAGAAGAGAGATATCTGGGTAATGAAGTTCAATCCAAGTTCTCGCACCTAGTTATATAGAAGTCCATGCACAAAGATATCTTGCATGCATGCGTGGGGAAGAGATGTTCACTAACCGAATCAAACTTTTTGTTTTTTTTGTGTAAATTATAATTCCTACTTAATTTGAGTTTCAAATTCTAGGATTTAGGGTTATAGTTGAATTGATATGCTGAAATAGAGTAAAAAATATTAATTAGTGGTGATCATTTTGGCTATTTTTGGGAAAATTTCCAGCGACGGTAACTCACCAGAGAAAGATTGTAGTTCCTTTTACTTAAAAAGTTAGAAGATTTGTATACTTATTTTTTCAATTCATTATTTGTAATCTCACTCTAATTATATTTTTATATAAGTATTCCAAAGTTAATAATTATTAATATTATGGAAGAATTACTATTAAAATATATATTTTGAAACATAAGAGATTGAAAATAAATATATAATAAAATATAATTTTTGAAAAAAATGCTTAAATGAGTTTTCTAATGCAGAGATGGCTGTTTATCTATGTTTCGAAATCTATGAGTTTTCTATGTTTTGAAATCTATGTTTTGGAACCCCGACCGGACCGGTCCACTTAACAGACTATTTGGGCCGGATTTTAGTTTCTTTTGTTTTTTAAATCGTTTTGGATTTTAGTTTCTTTTGTTTTTTAAATCGTAAAATATAATATATGGGGTACATGGAGTTCGAACCTGCAGCCCCTAATTAGGAAGAGAATGTCTCAACCAAATCTAAATTAGATATTAGTACGCTTTTGTAAGAGATTCCTATTAGTCTTTTTCCTATTATTAGTCTTTTAGTTGAGAAAAATTAATCTGTTTTTAATGGTAATCTATGTTGCACGGACACGGACACGGCGACACGGATACGACACGACACGGACACTGCGACACGGATTTTTTCAAAATTTTAGGACACGACACGGCTCCGACACGGCTATATTTTATATAAATAAATATATTTTATATATAAATAAAAATATTTCATATAAAAATAAAAATATTTTATAAGTATAATCTACGTAACATAAAATATTTATAAAAATATATAATATTAAAAATTCAAATAAGTTTTGTTATTTCAATTTTCTCTTCAAAAAATTCAAAAAATATTAAAAAATGCGTAAAAATTGCCCCGACGTGTCGGTACTTCACCTCGCCGTGCCCGACACCGTGTCCCTTTCTTTTTTTCTTTTTTTTTCCGGACACTCCATTAACCGTATCCGACATGTGTCGGAGGCATGTCTGAGAGGTGTCCGTGTCCGACACGTGTCGGACACTGCACGGATCATTTTACAGGCGTGTCTGTGCTTTAGAGATAAAAAAGATGCAATATAGTGATTATATCCCAATTTTGGATTTTGGTATATATTTAGAAAGAGGTGATTTGATTGGTTAAGAAACTTATAAGGATATATTTATGAAAGATTAAAATAAAAAAAATAGAAAAGAAAGACACACTTGGACAAATTGTCTATTTAGTCCTATAGGATTGGCCCCTCGTCAATCTAGTCATGTGCTTTTGGCAGAATTCAATTTAGTCGCAAATTTTAAAATTCTCAATAAATGTGGTCTCAAGTACTAACGGACGTTAGAAAACTAACAGATGATTTACAAGGACTGAGATTTGGAGGCTTGCTTACACTCTTAGAGGGTGTGCTTTGTGTGGAATTACACTTGGAATTAAACTTGTTTCTCGATGCTAACCCTTAGGACGTTGTCTTACGTTTCACCTTACTCGGAGTCCCGTCAACTCTGTTCACTTCCAGATCCTGAATTGCCTTCATAGGAGGCTTTGAAAGGTCGGCGCTCATGTGAGGAATGAACGATTCCCCAGGGTTTATAGGCACATTCTCGACTTCAGCATTGGAGATTTTATCGAAGTTTGGGGGCATGAACTTAAAGTCCCTCAACATTCTGTAATAGCCTCAAAAACACAAGCAACAACGATGAACAAATGCAGCAAACCTGATCAAGAGAAAGAATTACAAAGGCGGTAAGTGTAGACAGTTGAGATCAAATCTACAAATTTCAGTTAGTCTCGCGCTAGCGCTTCTTGAATTCGATAAGTATAATTTGTGGAAAACAAGGAAAATGTAACAAATTATTTTTGTTAATCCAAGAAAAAATGTAATAAATAATGTAGTAAATATAATTTGAATGTCTTATAAAAAAATTTTGATTTGATTAATATTTTTCTTATAAAAAAACTTAATTTCATTAATTTTTGTTTCGGTTATTTGTCTTTATTGTTTTTTTCTTTTATTTATATCATATTATTTTTACTATTTTTTTATTATTTAAATATGTTTTTTGATATATAAACTTGTTTGGGTGTTGTTCTTTATTTTCTCTGGATAAAAGAGTATCTCAACTTTGGAATTGAAAACATACATTTCTCATTAGTGCTTCTCAATATATTTTGTTAGATATTTTTTTAAAAAAAACTACTACTATTTTATCATTTTTGTCTATGTTCTTCTCGAAAACTTGTACGCCATTATAAAATTTGTGGCTCGTTTCTCTTTTTTAAATAACTTTTGCCTTGGTTTACTTTGTCATCATTAAATTTGTTGCTAGTTTCTCTTTTATGAATAACTTTTGCTTTGTTTTACTTTGTCTCTGATTACTTTCTTTCTAAAATTAAGTTGAAAACTATATGAAAAAAAAAATTAAAATCTTTTGAAGAGAATTTTAAAATTTATGTAAAACATAAAAATGAAAGAATTCATATTGATAAAAAAAATTAATTATCTAAATAAAAAAAATATTAGTAATAACATCAAATGAAAATATAAATAGTGAAAAAATTGAACTGAGTTATGACTATTCAATAATATTAAAATCTAATGATGATACATAAGACGTTACTAACAGTTAGAATTAGTTTAATTTTTTTTTAGTACGACAAACTTTCTTAAGGATTTATTTTTTTCGTACCGTTGCATTTTAAACTATTCGTGATTTTGTCTTACTCACTAAAACTAAGTTAAAAACTATAATATAAAAAAAAAAGTTGAAATCTTTTGAAGAGAGATTCAAGATGTAAAACATAAAAATGAGAGAACTCATATTGATGAAAAAATAAATTATCCAAATATGAAAGTGTTTATAATAATATCAAATAAAAATAAATAGTTGAAAAATTGAAAGAGCTAATACTATTCAATAATATTAAATTAAATTGTTAAATTGAATTAAAGATATTGATTATTTAATTTTGGGCTAAATAAATTGGGTAGTTAAGTGTTAATGGTCAATCGACACTTTTATATAGGTATAGATAGATTCATGTTTTGGAGATATTTTCGCTAAAGGCGGAAAGTGTTCACATCTCATAACGGATAACGTCAGGTCATACATAAGATCGTGCATTTTACATCTCATTACACCCTCTGGACTTATCTCAACGTATTGCAGGAAAGATCTCCAAACCAATTCCTTGAATATTATATGACCCATCAAATATAAATTTGGTTGGCCATAAGAATGTAGATAGTCATTTCTCATCCATAGTTGGATGAGCTAGTTTTTCTCCATCTTATAATGTTTGGGGAATATGCAACAATACACAAAGCACTGTATAACCTGCAGTAAATTGTCATAACTTAACCTCAAGACGGGTAATATACATTGTTCATCATCTAAAAGATGTTAGATTTCACTCTCTTTAATTGCTAACCATTCGCTCTCAAGAAATTTGTACCGCATCAGGCTCCCTAAAGCACTGATTGCCAAAAGAACCCCGACACATTTTTTCACTATCACCTTCCCATTTGCAACTAAATCTTCCCCCTCTTCTCCAATTGGAAACGCTCATTGCTTGAACAAATACCACGAATCATCTTTAGATAAACATCCAATGTAGTGGATGGTGCTTGTTGCCATCATGATAGCAACTTTCTCAATCCGGGTTGTTGCCATTAGCACACCTCCTTTCGATCCACATCTTAATACTTCTTTTAGTTCATACCCATAGCCTGTCATTTTCGTTCCAGGCATCATCCAAAGCCAACAAATATCTTCTTCACTTCAACTTTTCTTGAAGGCGGTTCTGCAGAGGATCCAACTCTGAAATATTGCACAAACTTCCCTCTAAAGACTATGATTGCTCTTACCAATTTCTGTACGCTAAAATCATCAGAGATACATACCCAAATCCACTATTCAAAATGGGTTTTTGTTCTTTGATCATTATAGGCCAACTGTGCAAGTGTGGTTTTCCCAAGTGGGAAAGACAGAAAGATTTCTCAATCACAGGAACCCAACAGCGCAACAACTATCTTTTCTCTTTCTCCATCCCTTCCAAGAATTTTCACTTCATTCGCCAGGGAACAAGTCTGTCTACTCTCGGATGTCTCTCCAAATCGATTTTCCACGGCACCCACCATTAGATGGTGGTCGTGTATCTCCTGCGCTATGGTATCTAATTTTTCCCTTATTTTTTTTTTCATTTCTTGCACCATTTTGGGACGAAATAACAATGGATTATTTTGTGAAAAAATGGATTTCAGTTGATGTTTTGTACTGAGAATCCAACCTTCATCAAAGGTCATGAGTGACAATCCGATCCAGTACATTTTCAGTATCATAGGCTACATTCTTCGGCTTCCACAACCAGTTCTGTATTGCTTCACTCTTCCTTTGTTCGATCTCAGCATCATGGAGCACAAGTTGAATTGTACCGAATGTACTCACTAGTCGGTCTTGCACACAAAAACAGTTGCATCTGCTGCCATAGATGGAACTCAAAACAATTTAGTATAACAATATCTCAAGAAAGTTTTGCACCAATGAAGTTTAATTGTCCCGAAAAGTGGGTTTGTTCAATAAAGGTAAAAGGGTAAATCTTATTTTGGTCATGGGGTTTAGGTCTGTTTTTTATTTTGATCTATAGTTTAATAACCCAATCAATTATGGTTGAAAGGTTGTTACTTTTTATCAAAATGAACCACCAAATCTTTTTCTTTTACATTATGGATGAATTTTGTTAGTTAATTATTATTTTATTATAATTTAACTCCTATATTAGTATATATTCCTAAAATCATCTAAAATCTTTCTTCCTTTCATCTACTACACCATTCAATAGCCCCACCGTTGTTTTCTTCGGCCACCGCCATTCTTCTTCATTTTTAGCAATTCTTTTCTCTATAGTTTCCATTATCGAAGGTAATATTGGTATGACAAAATTGTCAATACCACAGAACTGTCAACTTAACCATGCAACCACCAAGACGGTTTAGAAGGGGTTTGTGCCAAGGAAGGATTGAGGTGGAGTTTTTGTGTATATTATTAACATATTAATAGTTCAATATATATTGCATGAAAAAAATATATATTTTAAAATTTTATTTATAAGGAGTAAGGACTATCCAGATTATAATTTCAAAGAGATTAGGGGACTTTTTTAAATTTTCATTAATATATGACCTAAATTATAATAAGATCACACTTTATTCATATAGGACTTGAATGGTGGTTGATGGAATGAATGAAGATTTTTGATGATTTTGCCCATTGATACATAAGTTAAATTGTAATAAAGATAATTAATTTACAAAATTCATTCATAACTTAAGGGAAAAGAGTTCGGTGGACTAATTTTGTCAAAAAGTCACACTTTTGGACCATAGTTAACTGAGTCATTAAATCATAGACCAAAATCGAAAATGAACATAAACCACATGATCAAAAATGATATTTACCTAAGGTAAAATGGTATAACACTTATGTTGTGGTAAAGATATATAGCAATAACTTTTTTTTGTTTATTATATATTAAGTGTTCCATAAGAGTATACGTTTGGTATATTAACTTCTTTTATTACTCTCTATCCATAAAATAAATGTTTTCTGTATTAATTCTTTTTTTTTTTAATTTTAATATTTATATTATTATGTTAAACACCATGTAAAAGTTCTTTTCATCTCCTTTTCTCTTTTCTTATTTATTACTCTTTTTACCACTTTCGGTTAATTCACAGTCTAAGAACGGTTTAACTCTACCTTTCTCTCACTTTTTATTAATTATTTTTTTAATAATTATTTTATATTCTTTTTGTCTTTTCCCTCCTGTTATATCTATATTTTAGTTATTATTTTATTAATGTAATATTATCATATTTATTCATTATAATTTAATAATTATATTTAAAATAATTATAAAAAATATTATAAGAAATATAAAAATTACATCCGAGTAGGGAAAAAAATAGCCCTATTCACACCCTAATATTTTTATGTGGTGTATATTAATAATTATTTATGTATTAGAAGAGTAAAAAGAAACATACTAATCATCATAAACCATATGCTAGGATTGCCACATTGGTTCACTAGGAATTTTGCATGCGACATATTTTTCATTTTACTCTCTTGATCGACATATTTGATTTTATTGATAATAACTTATTTTAATGAGAATATAACTATTAATTCTTTTAATATCATAAGAAAGCGTTTGTTACCCACTGTTACACACTTTTTTTATTTAACTTAAGCAACCAAATTCAAAATTATAAATAACCCAGCATAAGCCCAATGTCTAGCTTACGCAAGCTGAAGGTATTATAGGTTAAACGCGCTAATACAAATAAAAGAATCGAATATCTAGTGAATAAGAATGTTAGGATTAAATATCTAGTAAATAAGAATCTAAAGATTGAATATCTAGTAAGATATTTTTTATTTTTAGTTTTCAACTTGAAATCGTTCTAATCCTTGGTATAAGATCACTGATATTCCAAATCTGCTTTCCCAAATCTCTGATCGCAAGACTTGTCTCGCCACTCGTGGCACTGATAACCCTTTCTCTCATTGTTGGAGAAATAAAAAAATAATTTAATTTATAAAAAAGAGACTTAAACTTCCGGAGAGAACAAAGACAAAGTTGATAACCCATTCTCTCATTGTTGAAGAAATAAAAAAATAATTTAATTTTTAAAAAAGAGACTTAAACTTCCAGAAATTTAAAAAATAAAATAAAATCCAGAGAATAAAACTTCCGGGAGCTTTCACCAAATCTCTAATTTGACAAAACCAAGTTGTGTCCGGTTTGCAATCCCGACTACATTTTCCTTTACGATATTTACTATATTTCGTATGTTTTGGATATAGTACGCCCCTTTCTTTTTTGACTATATGAAATCTGCACTTTGACACCTAAAATTCCGTAACGAGTAGATACTTCCGCAAGAGCATAATCTATTTTCTAGTTAAATACATTACGAGATGTTTTTCCATACTTTTTGCATTCAGTTCTAGTTATTTCTGCACCTTCTGATCGACCTGAATAACTTATACGGATCCCCGTAGCCCCCTCTTTCATTACTAATGGAATATTCTTCACTGTTTTACTAAAAATGGAACGAAATGATCTTGTTTTGGTCCTCAGTTGAGAAGAGATGTCTTGAGCAATCGGAGAAGCACTTTGATAAACATATTTGATCTTGACCGATTCAATTAAGGTATTAGTGTTTGTTGAAATAAAAAAATAATTTAATTTTTAAATATGAAACTTAAACTTCCAAAGAGAAGAACAAACTTCCCATAGCTTTCACCAAATCTCCAATTTGATTTTCTATGGACTTTCTCCAGATCTCTAATCTGATTTTTTTGTCTCATGGCCGGAATCTCGCTGATAACCCTTTCTCCCTCTCTCCGGGAATCTCGTTGTTGATAACCCTTTCTCTTGGAGAGATCAATATTCTAGAGGAAATACTAATTAGGTATATAATAAAAGACATTTGACATCTAATTTGCGAAAATTTGTCCTTAGAGATCACAACAAAATAATAAAAAAGTCTTAGCAATACACAGAATAAAAATAATATAACCATAGTTATAATTATGACAAACAATTATTTCACCAGTACAGATATATAAGACTGACTTTATCAATGTATCTATGGGGTAATTACAGATCAGAGAAAATAAAGATTGCAGGATTGTTCAATATACACCTATACACATTAACAGAACATGATAATCTGTAATGTTAAGGAACTCCATAAATGTAACCAATCAAGTTCAAACTACCATCAAATCACAAAACCACACACTTTCAAAAGATTAAACCGTAATTAAGAATGGCAGAAGATACTCCCCTGACTCATCAAATACATTAAAACTAGAGTTGCTAAGAATAATAACTAGAATATATATAAGAGAAAGACTTGGCAAAGCATTGAATTACCAAACATAGTGTCAGCTCTCTGTTATGGATAAATTGTAGAGACATGAAACAAAGTAACATAACAGATTTTCTCAAACACTGAAAATAGAGGACATGTTACAAAATTGAAAAAGAGAAAACCCCTAAGATGATGCAGGCTGAGTGTGTCCCTCCTCAGCAGCAGCTTCAAAAGTCTCACCAGCAACGAGTACTGGCACCTCGTCATCATCATCTTCAGGTGCCCCCGTAGCACCAGAAGCTTCACCGCTGCCAGCACCAGGTGCTTGC
>JBBMKE010408824.1:0-11795 GCA_037834125.1 Lippia alba | reverse complement strand
GGATTTCGTGGCCAAGTTCAAACTCCGTTTTGATCCCCTCAACTTTGTGGATTATTTTGGTATGCTCACCAAGATTCCAAAAAAGGGGTCGGTCATGGAATATCAGACAACTTTTGAACGGATATTCTTGGTGAATATACTGCATTTTTTCGAACGCAATTTGCAATCCCTCTTTCATGCAGGACTGCGACGCCATACCCTACATGAGATTGTTCTATTCAAGCTCGATTCTTTATCAGAGTCATTCACATTGGCTAGGGAATTAAAAGCTAAATATTTAGTTTGGACTTCTGCTCTCCCATTGCGGAATACTATCGACTCATCTACTCCGGCTTAGCATAGCCCGTCTTCAACCACACCGACGGACGAGCTGCCATCATCCCTGCCGCTTTTACCAACTCCGGCGATGAAACAGGTCATTGTTAACATATCCAAAGTACATCCTAAAGATGATGTTGTGCCTGAGGATGGTGTGGATGACATGAGGAAACTATCTTATTTGCATGAGCCTAGAGTTCTGCGTAACCTTGCAATAAGATATGCTCAAAATAAGATCTATACTTATGCTGGAAGCATTCTCATTGCTATCAATCCATTTCAAAGACTCTCTGAATTATATGATGACAATATGGGGACACAATACCATGGATCTGGTAAGACTGAAACCACTAAGATGCTTATGCAATGGCTTCTTAGTTGGTCGCATGGGAGTTTGGATGATGCCACATAGGCACTGTCAGCAAACATCCGGAAGTTCTTTCCAGATTTACACCTGGAGGACAAGGTGGTTCTCGAATGGTGGGAGAGTGATATGGATGTTCTAGATGATGATACGAGATGAGGTGAGTTTCAAGTGGAGTCGGGTGGAGATGATGCACTTCATGATGCTGCTGCTCATGGTGGTGAAGTTCTGGAATCTACGGTTGCAAGAAGTTCTGAGGATGAAAGTGTTCCTCAAGTCAGAAGAAGCAAGAGGGTACCGAAAGTTTCACGGTAGAAGGATTATACTAAGAATTAGACTGATGATTTTATTTCCTTTATTTCCTTGGTAGTATTTTGGTAATTTTATTTTAATTGCTTTGGGAGTCCTTGTTCCAGTATGTGTCTATCTCTATATTACGTACTTTTTTTTATTAGTAGGGTAAGCAATAACCATTCCCCAAATTTCCAACCTAATTCTCGAATTCCCTTCTCATCTATTATTTTGCCTGCTGGTCGGTCCTTACCGAAAAACTCCCTTCTCATCTATATTTTCTCGAGTTTGAGACTACTCCGAAGTCTCATTCGATAAGTTTGCAATATCATTCTTATCATGAAGATCTTCTTCCCCAAAGTCATAGTGAATATAAGATGCATCACTCCCGCAATGTCTACGTCTAAGGACTACACCAGTAGGCAAAATGTTGTGCCCGCATTGCCAAAAGAAGGCCTCAACTAACCACATCAATACCCCAAATCCTTTTCCCAACTTCATGACGGACGTTACTCGAAGAAGACGCCCCTCCCTATCAGCAATATCAACGGCGAGGTGATATACACTCCTTACCGAGAAATTTCCATTTGGCGAGAAATGCCAAACCAGTGAATCTCTTCTACGCGTAGATCCCAATGGAATACTTAGGATAGCCCGAGCATCTTCATCATGAAATGAATTCCGTATTAGCTCATCATCTCATTCTAAGATATTTGGTTTAAACAACTCCTCTACCCACTCCGGTTTGATACGTACATCAGCTCTAAATTTCGGTCTGAAATTCGGGCTTTGGGGAGCCACCGGTCTCTCCAAATATGCATGGAAGCCCCATCCCCTGTATGCAACCGAGTTCCCGCTGCAATGAGGTATCTCGCCTCATGCAAACTATGCCAAACATAAGAGGGTATTCGGCCTAAACCAGCATCCCACGGCTGGGAATTTGGAAAATATCTCGCTTTCATAATCTGGCTAATAAGACTCTTCGGGTAACACACAAACCTCCACAGCTATTTAGATAGCATAGCTAGATTAAAAAGCTTGATAGTACGAAACCCCATACCTTCCGAGGACTTGCTGGTACATAGTTTCTTCCAAGCAATCCAATGGATCTGATTCTTCTATTCATCATTCCACTAAAATTTGGAAACTGCCAAGTCAATTTCATTAATAATCCCATCCGGCAATAAGAAACAATTCAGAGTATACGAGGGATTTGCCTGAAGTACAGCTTTGATAAGAACTTCTTTCCGGCCTTCGAAAGAAATCTCTCAGAAAAACCTTCTATCCATTTTTTAATTTTATCCACAACCCCAACAAAAACTCTCTTCCTCGAGCATCCAACAATAGAGTGCAGACCTAGATACTCCTCCATACGGTCCATCTTACGAACTCCTAGGACCCGCGCCATATCATCTCCCTCAACGACCCCAACATTAGGGCTGAAAACAATGGATGACTTAGCAAAGTTTATTTCCTGGCCCGAGATGTGTCTATACTTTTCCAGAACCCCCCGGATAGCTACCAAAGATTCTTTGGAAGCTTTTTTATAGGTCAGTGTGTCGTCAGCAAAAAGAAGGTGGGAAACCTTCGGAGCTCCCCGGCACACTGCCACTCCCATCAAACCCCCACTTCTTTCTTGTTTATGTATTAATAACAAAAGTACTTCTGTACAGAAAAGGAAAAGATAAGGGGAAAGGTGGTTGCCTTGATGAATTTTCCTCTCTGGGACTAGGAAACCGAATTCCAAACCATCCAAAAGAAATAAATAGGAAACTGATGAAATACAAGCCATGATACGATAAAAAAAATGATGAAATACAAGCCATGATACGATCAAAAGAAAATAAGAAAAACCTAACCTGGTCATCACTCGGTCGATGAACCTCCATTCCCCCCGATCGTACGTCTTGCTCATATCGAGCTTTAAACTGAAATAGCCATTCTTTCCCGAGATGCAATGCTTGATAAAGCGGTTAACCTCAATAGCTATGAGTACGTTATCGGTTATGAGTCTATCATAGATAAAAGTAGATTGAGTGGGAGAAATAACGGAATCAAGTAAACCCTTAATACGATTAGCTAGAACTTTAGAAGTTATCTTATAAATAACATTACATAGGCTAATGGGGCGAAATTGGGTAATCAGTTCTGGGGATTTACATTTCGGGATAAGAACCATATAGGTAAAGTTCAATCTTTTATCAAAGACCCCATTTAGAAAATCAAGAACGCACCTCACCACATATACCAGCCAAACTCCAATATTTCTGAAAAAATAGTGGGGGAAGGCCATCCGGGCCCGGGGATTTGAGTGGGTACATAGATTTTAAGGCAGTGATTACCTCTTGGCGTGTGTATGGAGCAAGCAAGCGTCTCTCCCTTTCCACCGTTACTCTACAAGGGACAATCTCAAGAACCCAATCTAACTTCGCATTAGCACAACAGTTGGACTTGAAGAGAGAACCAAAGTAGTTTTCAATAATCCGTTTAATCCTCTCTTCTGATGAGTGAGCAATGCCAGCGTCATTTTTCAGAAAATCGATATGATTGGTTTTCTGTCTCTGAGTCGCGTTCTGGTGGAAGAACCTAGTATTCCTATCACCCTCCCCGAGCCACTAGATTTTAGCCCGTTGCTTTCATTTAATTTCCTCGTCTAACAGAACCCGACCCAGTTTTCTTTTCAAGTTAGCTTATTCCTCCTTCGACTCAAGAGTGACGACCCTGTCCTGATTTTTTTTAATCTCCGCTTTCACTTCTCCCTAACATCCGCTGCCCTCATTCATTAATACTCCATTCCATAAAACCCGCCCTGTATCTCTCAATACCGGATAGTACTCTATCTGAGGGGGACCCTGCCACCGATGAATTCTATTCTCGGTTAATAATTTCCCGACTGGTTGCACTTCTAATCCAACATGCCTCAAACCTAAAGGGTTTTTGTCCCTTCTTCTGTGTTTTCTCCTGCCTAATCAATTTAGTGAGAATGGGCAAATGATCTGAGCAGGAAGCCTTTAGGTGAACCACTTTAGCCTCAGAAAATCTCAATCTCCAAGTGTCATTAGCCACCGATCTATTAAGACGGGCTCGTAAAGTATACGGTTCGATGCTATTCCTTGTCCAAGTGCATTGAAACCCCCTGAACTCCAAATCAGACAATCCACAATCAGAAAGGGCTTCCGCGAAGTTATTCATCTGAGTAAAGGTCTAGTCATCACCACCCTCTTTTTTCTTATTCCGTAGAATCTTGTTAAAGTCGCCTGAAACCAATAAAGAAAGAGTCGACTGGTAACTTAGAGTGCGTAACCGATTCCAAGAGACATCTCTATTCTATCGTTTTGGAGCTCCATAGAACCCTGTAGACCTCCAATCATCACTGTCTTCACCTCTCGAAACCACCACATCAATATGATGTTTGGAGAAACTAAGCAGAAGGACCCTAATATCTTTCCGCCAGAGCAGAGCCAAGCCTCGCCTCCACTCTTATTGCAAGAATCAACACCAACACCATGAAGATTAAAAAGAGTTTTCCAACTTTCAACCCGCCTCTGATTATACCGAGTCTCAGAAAGGAAAAGGATTGAGGGGTTATGGTCCCGAATAATGGACCGGAGATTGTGAACTCACCAGGGACCACCCGAGGCTTGGCAGTTCTAACTAAAGCAATTCATTATTCTCGGCGGGGTTGCCTTACAGCCTCCGCCATTATATTGGTGACATCCATAAGGGTATCTTCATCTGTAATTCCAGGGGTAAGGGAAAGTAGAGGAGTTTTAAGGATGGATATGGGTTTCTTGGTGCTACAGATTCAGTATGTGGGATGCTGAGAACCAGTGGGATGTTAATAAGGTTTTCGGTTAGGCTATGAGTATTTTGGTTATCGTATTGGGATTTAAGGGAGTTCAGAAGTAACTGAATGCTTAAGGATTGGGGAGATTTTACTTATCGGAAAAGGCTCAGTGGCTGAGTTTAGTTCGTTGTTTCGCCGGACTGGGGCTGCAAGATGGGGAACGAGTTCTAATTAAACCATTCCTTGGAAGATAAAGGATGAAGGGTTGCAATGTGTTATCAAGAGGTGGAATAGGATTTCTGAGGGTGGGTTTTATAGCTAATTTAAGGGAGTAGTAGTCTGGGTATGTAGAGGTAACAGGGCTGCTTCAGAGGGATTTGTGAGTGGTGAAGTGGGACTCCCCACACCGAGTTCATGTTAATTTTTCATGGGGGATTTGGTAGGAAAATTTGTAGGGTTGCTGATTGAGCTAGAATGAATGGAGGGTGGGCTAGGTTCAAGCAGTAGGGGGAAATTTTCAAAGTGGAGTTATTGGTGGGGATGGGCTAGTTTAACTCGATATTCGAATTAGTGCTATGGTTCGGAGAAGTGATGTTACTGTTTGAAGAGAGCAAGGAAGGTTTGCTGAACGGGAAAGGTTCGGAGAAAGACGATCGGAGCCAATCGCCATGTGGGAAATGTGGCGCCAGATCAACAAATATGTCTTCATATCTTTCCGGACATTACTTGTCTATATGGTCACAAACTCTGCAGATATAGCAGATGTTTGCCAGACGTTCGTAGGAGAAAGTAAGAACTAACTCCTTTCCAACAAACATTAGTTTCAGACAACGTGTGAGAGGTTCAGTCAAATTCACCCCTACACGCACTTTAAAATACTCAGCGAATGAGGCCTGCGGTAATTCGACAGAATCCTTCCGGTACATGCCAACTTTTTCAGCCACCAATTTAGCAAAATCTGTATTCCGGCGGTTAAGAGAGAGCCCATGACTACATACCACATAATCACACACATTCAATTCCATAGACATCGAATCATCATTCTCACCCAAAGCACATAGGATAGCCGGATATTTATCGTAACACCACGAAGTATTAGCAAGAACACGTTGCATATCCAATTTGTGGTTGAACATAAGAATGAATCGCTCCTCAGATAACCTCTTAATCTCCATACCTTTCACCGGGCTAAAAGCACAAATTAGAGTGGTTCTGAAGAATACGAATCTAACCGGACGTCGAGTGAAAACACTACCCACTAAAGAAAGTGGGTAGCTTGACTTGTTTGTTCCCCATCCGGCGTCTGCTATCTCAAGAGTTTGGTTTTCCTTCCTCGTCAATGATAGGGCTTAGCATCCCGGCTATCCCGGTTGGTAGCCGGAGATGAGGAAGAAGAAGCCATAGAGTAATGGGGAAGCCCTGGCCTGCGTCCCGTACACTTGCGCCACTAGGGACCTACAAAGGAGAGGGAAATGATAAGTAAACGTAACCACTGAGGTAAAGCGCTAAAATCAAGATTGCAGTCGGGAACACAGAGTGGTTGAAGACTACGACGGTAGGGATGGTGGCAATCGGCGGGGAGAAACGACCGTCTATCATGAAGAATAGGGTTTTCGAAAGGAGCACGTCTTCTCATACGAGAGGGACTCTCAGAAGAGAGGAATTTTTTTATCATTATTATATTTAAAACTTAAAAGAATGACAAGGTCATATTATTATATTTAAAACTTAAAAGAATGACATAGTAATATTAAATCCAACTAGATAATAAATTAAAAAAAGTAAACAATTTCCAAGGGTGATATTTCCACTTGGTCATAAAATAAAACAATAGGAGCCAAGACAGATAATTAAGTAACCTTCTCTCCAGTTTCCTCGAAAAGGAGTTCATACTTCATATATACTTGACTATGATGCATGGATACGGACACTGTGTTACAGACACGACACGATGCGGATACGACGATATGAATCTTTTTCTTAAATTTCCCACGTGAGGAGTGTCGGACACAGTGTCCGACACGACGCGACACGACAAAATGATATTTTTAGAAGTGTCAGTGTACTGGTGATACTTGATAACAATTCTTACTCTACATCGTCTTCCTTTTTTGGCATTTTGAGATCAGTATTTTCAAGTTTTGCAGTGCTTCGTTTGTTGATACTACAGCTTTCTAAGCATTCGAACAGGCGTAACTCGTAAATATCTTTTTTTTTTTTTTATGGATGGCCGGAGCGGCAGAGCTAACTCAAATCAGAAACAACAGCATCCGAAATGATGGAAAATCAGAAGAACCAATACAGGCATAAGCCGCATTACAAGTAAGAGTGTGGGCTACAACATTAGCACCACAAAAAATAAAAAATAAAAAATACCTCACACCATTCTCCCATGAGCCTAATGTCTTCAAGGATATTTCCGATATCCGACAGATCTTCATCATCACAACCAAGCCGATTGATCAAGTTCATCAAGCATTCCGATCAGTCCCTCGCTAAAGTGCGTCGGAATCCGGCAAATCAAGCTCCAGGGAATGTTTGATAGGGCCCACACTTGATGCGCATAGGTGCATAGGAAGATGGCATGTCCCAAGTCCTCCTCCCCCGATCCACACTTGATGGTGGTGTGGATGAATTTGTTGAGGTGTTTTTGATTTTGTTATTTGCTGGATTTGGTGTTTGTAATGTGTGGATATTAATTGTTGGATTTTTTTAATGTTTTTGTACTGTTTTCTTTGATGTTCCATTGGGTGTGACATGCAATTGTAATTTTTTTTCAAGGTATATAATATGGAAGTTTGAATGTTTCTCGAGTTTTAGTTTGGTTTGAGACCATGAGTAATTGTTAAGTTTTGAGACCATGCTACATGTTAACTTTTTTATTTTTTTGGTATGATAAATAAATAATATAAGTAGAAAAATGTAATGACATATTAAGAAAATTAAAAGACAATTAAAGTGGACATTATATATGAAGGAAGAAGATAAAAAGTACATAAGGTAGAAAAAGAAAGATTTGAAGAGGATGACAGAGGAAGGGAGTTAATAGATAAACATGAAAATAAGGTAAAATAAAACGATTACCATTGGGGCGTGGGGTTTCCTAGCTTGCATAATTTGTATTTGGAAGGCCTGCCCAAGTTAGAAAGCTTCAGTGGGAGCCGTGAACTCGACTTGGCTTCCCTGGAAAATGTATGGATTAAATGTTGTCATCGTCTGGAATTCTTCACCATGCAAGTAAGCACACGAAATCTGGAAAATGTTGTCTTTCTTATAAATCATTCTCCATTGATACTGAGTGATGTTTCTTTTTGCCGGTTCAGCTTCGTAGCTTCAAGAAAGTTGTTTTACGCCATTGTAACAACATTGGAAGGTTATTTTCGCCCTATACGGCTGTAAATCTTGACAATCTCATGACATTGAGCATCTTCATATGCAAGGAGATGGTACATGTGATTGAGAAAAATGAAGCAGAGCCACGTGTACTATTTCCTAAACTGAAGGAACCAGAATTCCGTGACCTACCGAGGCTACAGAGTTTCTCTAACTCTGTATATGATCTTGAGTTGCCTTCATTGGAGAACGTTGATATTTTTGGCCGTCCATTGTGGAAAAAATTTAGCATGGGACCTGTAAGTAATCAAACTTGAAAAGGTTCGTGTATAATTCCAAAGTAAAGGATACAGGAACTCTTGAATGGTGAAATGCAACTCTACTTTGTGATTTCCATCAGCTGAAATCCATGGCAAAGGTAATTTACTTCTCAGTTTTCCCCCCGCATACACACCCCTCCTTTCTTCGTTGAATTTCTGAACTTCGATCTTTATTTGTGGAACAGGAGCTTGAGTTCAATCCATCAGCACCGGTCCGTGTAGTCTGCAGGACCGGATTTAGACACTCCTGTGGGAAGCCAGGTTTATTGGTATTTGTTAGACTTTTCATCCTGTGCATTTCACAAGAAGTGAACAAATATATGGTCCAGCTATAAGCCATGCACTGAGAAGATAATTTTTGCTGTTGCTGCATCAAAATAGATGTTAAATCTGTACTATACATGGTTGAAGTTGCAGAGACTTGCAGCAAAATTCTGTATGTAGCTTGTAATTTTATTTAATTTCTTTGTATTTTTGTTTTGGCTGCAATATTTGGTAAGGGAAAGGAGTACAGCTTGGTTTGATTCAGTTGATCTAGAACTAAGTTTTGTTCTAGTTATGATTCCAGCATCCTTGTCACCAATGATGTTTTTAGAGGGATGGCTAGAGGCATGTTTGAAACTTCCGACAATAGAAAGATTTTCTTAAGCATGAGAAGTTTGATCCTCTTGGTGAACTGAGACGTGATTTTCAGGATCAGTTCTTAAATCCACCGGTGAGAGACAAAGATACACACGAAAAACAGGTAGAATCATCATTAGGGCAATCATACTTTCTTACTGAGTTCCAAATTCATTATCCTCTCTCATTGGAACATTTAGTTCAATGCTTCGATTGTTTCCGTTTGATGGAGGCAGCTCAAGAGTGGGGTTGAGAGTTGAGACCTGGAGAATGAGTGCTCAAGGATTTTTTGGTAAAAGAGTCAGTTTCATCAAATGTGACATGAATAGTGTCCTAAACAATTTTCTTCCTTTTGTTAAAGACAGGGAAAGCTTTGTTGTGGTTAAGAGTAACCCACAAAGATCCCCTCATCAAAATAAATCAAACTTTTCCATGATTGTTCGTGTTATTTAAAATGAAGCATTTACACCCCAACGTATGAAAATATGAGATATGTGCTTTCTTATTTTTTCACAATTTGTGAGGTGTCCATTTAACGATGGGTTCAAGATTTACATTTGACCGCCCTGCATTTAATCATTACTATAACACAATTCATCTATTTCTAGAAATTATACTATAGTCTTTAACTTTTGAGAATCGTTCATAATCCCTAACTCTTAAGATTTTCATTATATCATTCAAAAAATACTTTTAATTTTTTTAATTTAATTTGTAATTTCAAGAATTGTATTGTTAAATTTATATTTGATAAAGGTAATTTGGTTTGTATTTGTATACTTTATTGATAATTTTGTAATTGTTTCATCTATTTCATTTAATAATCATACAAACGGGTTAGGCTATAAATGTATTTTTACAAATTTCATTAGAGATCTCAAATAAAAAGACTTACAAGAACTAAAAGATATCTTCTCAATTCAGATGAATTATATTCATATATTGAAATTAGGTCTAAATATTTGTAATTATATGTAAATCTCCCTAATTTCATATATAAAAATAAAAAATAGCCAAAAAAAATTGTATTGATAAACATGGCGCGACGTGGCGGGAAAGAATCGAGCCCAATTCTGCCCCCTTTATAAAATCTCTTACTATCATTTGTATTTCACTTTTTTTCTTGCGCGCGCAGCCTCTGAAGATCTACAGCACTCGGGGAATTAGGTTTTCGGGAATGGGGAAGAGGAGTAAAGCTAGGGTTTCCGAGGAGCATATGGAGGAGGAAGACGAAGAAATTGAGGGAGACCAGGAATATGTCGGCGGATCTTCTTCGTCGAACGGAAAGAGTTTGTATGAGGTATTTTAATTGTCAGTGTTTTTTATATCTCTGGGATTCTGCGATGAGTGATGATTGTTCGTGTATTTTGTTCGGGATTTGTTATTGAGAAACTTGCATTTTTAGTCTTTTTTTTTTTTTTGGGTCCTGCAGTTTTTAAATTGTCCTGCACTTTTAGTTTTTCAATAAATACAGTTCCAAAGGGTAAAAAAAAGTTATTTTTGACAACAATTTTGTTAGTTCATTTTTAATTCCATTTTTTTAATACAAATATAAAAAAATTGTTATAATTATAATATAAATATAATTAAATAATATTATAATGATTTTATATTATGCTATTAACTTTTAATTAAATACTAGCACCTTTGCACACTCGATGTGTGTGTCAAAAGAAAAATATTAAATTAAAAATTCTCATAATATTATTTTATTTATAATTATTTTGAATATAATTATAGTTTTATAATAAATAAATGAATAAATAAAGTAAGATAATATTGTATTTTTTGATGGAATATAATGACATGAGATAGAAAATAAAAAATATAATAAAAAATTAATGAAGTGAGAAAAAGAATAAAAATAAATAAGTGATAAAAATAAATAAATAAAAAAAGAATTTGAGAGTTTTGTGATTTTATGAGATTGAGCAGAAAAATGGTAGAATCCGTGTCTAGGATTTCTGTTCAAAAAATTAAAATAAAAAAAAATAAAAAGAATATAAAATTTCAAAGTATAAGAAAATAACCAACTAAAACACGTTTTCTTTGTGGTTAAATGAGTAAAATAAATGAATTAAAAAAAAGAAAAAAAAGCGGCCAACCAAGAGACCACATTTGCCTCTCGCTATTAATATATAGTATAGATGATATCTTTAAATTTTATTTTTAATTCTAGTCAAATATTATATTAATAAACTATTATAATTTTAGTATAAATATAATTGTACGTTATATTATTATAGTGTTTTAAAATTTTGATGTTATTTTTTTTAATTCTCATTAAATATATATAGCTACTAATTAGTTTTTAAATTTTTTTAATTAATATTATATTCTTGAATAATATACATATAATTTTAGTTATTTTCAATTTTAATTAAACCCAAAGATTAATTATTTAAATAAATTCAATCTTATATATATATAATATTTAAATATTCATTTAAAAAATAAATATTTAAATATTAATTATTTTAATTTTTTATTTTACCTATTTTTAACTAAATGTAATATTGAAGATTGTTTTATTAATTATATTAATATGTATAATGTTTTTATTTTTTTATTTTAAGTAATACTTATACTTTAAAATGTAATAATTTATTTTTTATTATAAAAATAAAATGCATATCATGTAGTTGGTATTCTTTTCAATTTTTCCTAATATTTTATATGTATTTTTTAATAAAGGAAAAATATTATAAATATATATTTCTAAATTTGGTGGGACTAATATTGAAATTTTTTCACGTTGGGA
>JBBMKE010408813.1:0-11795 GCA_037834125.1 Lippia alba | reverse complement strand
ATTAAATTCATATATGTACTCACATTATTCCTAAAACTAGCATAAATAGCATATATTTCATAAAATAAATTCCTAAACCATAATTTAATTAAATCTAAGACTGCCATAATTCATAATATATTAAAAAAATAATATAAAACATGAAATAATAAAATAAAAACACACCTTGTGTAGAGAGAGATGGTATGGCCGAACATATGAGTGAAAGAGAGGCTTTTGGTGTGTTCTTGGAAATGAATTGGTAATGGGTATTTATAGGTGTGGTTAAGGGGCTTACCTTGCAATTTCTAAGAATTTATGTAGTGATTAAGGCTGATGAGTAAGCTAGGGTTATAATTAGGGGGGTTTAGGTGTTATGTTAGGTGTATTTTATGATGTAGGAGCTTAGGTATACATATACTATGTAATAAATCCTTAAATTAAAATAAATCTAAAATAGGGTAAAATTAATAAGAAAATTATAGTATAATCTCTAGGTTTGAGTTTGGAGTGGAGAAAGTTGCATAAGAAGAGGATTGAAAGAGCTTTACGATGATTATAAATATTAAATGTTTAAACGTTTCATTTTAAGTAGTAAACGTTCGGAATTTTGAAAAATATGACAAAATATATAAAATGGAGCTATAAATGTGATTCAATTTCCAAGAACGTGTTCATGAGTCTTAGAAAAATTTCAGGATCGTTCTGAGTGTAATATTGTATAAAAAAGTTGTACGTTTTGAAAGTTAGTTTTTACGGCGGAAGTAATACTTTTAAGAAAATAGGGAAAATATGAAAAAATTTATAAAATGAGATAGGGTTTGAACTAAGACTTAGAAAAGGTTTTAAAATGCATAGAAAAATTCAAGGATCATTATGGTTATAATATTGGATAGGAAAAACATTAAAATTCGAAAACGTGTGCATTAGGGCAAAACTAGGGTTTCACTGTTGGTTTTGGATACTACGAGAGTTCTAATGGGAATTAGGGTTCGGGAATGATACCATAATTCATAGAATTTTGTAAGGATTCATATGAATCCAACATTGAATAGGTAAAAATATCCCGGTAAATTCCTACGATTAGGAATGAATAGTAACTTAAGGACCTAAAGGGAATTTTTGATAAACAAATTTTAAAGGTTATCTTAAGATGATAAAAACTATGATATGAATCCGAAAATTGTGAGATCTAACTTTCTAAAATTTCATGAGGAATATTTGAAGGTTTTAGGCTCGATGAGTGAATAGTGATGTGGGGATAATGCTAAAGAATTAAGGCATAAAAGCATGTAGTTCACGTAAAATTCAATGTGTTATGAATTGAGGTTGTAAGTATGTTCTTCTAATCCCATTTCTTCTAGGCCCCAAAATCCGGGGTGTTACACCCCCATCCTTACTGTGACGCCCGAGCGTAGGTCATCCACATCCCCCCGCACTTAGACCCTAACCCACATATGGAATGAAAGTTCATACATGAGTCCAAGTCCAAGCGAATAGGGACCTACACTCACACACTAAGCTAAGCAGGGCTAGAACCAACAGAGCGTGCGAAACAAAATAAACAAACTGCTGAAGCAACTAAATAGGATCAACAAACAAGCTCGACACGAGCAACATAATATATACATTGTCACACAGAGCCAAAATAATACAACAAGTAATCAAATTCTCCAAGTCATACAATTCATATACATATCTAATCCAAAAGTAGTAAAAGAAGTAAATATGATATGCAGACTTAACCTACAATGCTAAGTACAACACCAAGAAGCACTTCCCCGCCTAGCTCGAGCCAACCTGCACTAAAGGCGGGAAAAAGTGGAGGGTCAATGTATAAGTCGACTGAGTGAGGGGGCTAACACACACCCACACTATAAATAAATATAACAGAACAGATATTAAAGCGACAATTATGAACCGAGGCTAGATTTTTACAAACCAAAACATTTTCAAAAGGAAATATATATATATATATATATATATATATATATATATATATACAAAAATTCTATCATGATTCCCAATTAACTAATACAAAAGTAAACCAACGTCTCGTGAGTACGGACTCCACCACCTACTCCTCAAATAAACAAATTCCAAATCATAATATCAATCCATCCTCAACTCCTTGGCATTCGAGAATCAAGCCCTCACTACCACATAGCAAACAAATACGGGGTGGTGAACCCACAATATGTCTTTCCCGGCTATCCACCGAGGGCTCAAAGCAAACACACCATCCCAACCTCCAGAGTCGCACCTGCCTACGTCAAATGGAATTACGCACAGGTCAACCCCGATGACCCTTATCATACCGGAGCTCCTTACCCATAATTTTGGGGCCCATTAAATCCAACCAACGTACCAACATCCCATATTTTAGGGTACAACTCGCTCAAACAAAACAAAAGTGCAAAAGGTTCCAAAACGAAGCTTAAATATGCTAATACATGTACCAAGTTCCAAAAGATCTCAAAGATATTCCACAAAACCAAAATCATACCTTAAACATTCATATTTACTAAATATATAGGATATATCCGCATACGGGTGAGAAAACAATACACATTAGGCCGTAGGTCGATTAACTAATACAAAAGTTCCTAAATCTCACCTGGTAGCAAAAGAAGTGGGATCGGGAACAAATAGACAGAGAACCACCTAAACTTCAGGGTCAACGGTGTCCGAACTCGGCTCTGAAATAAAAAGGGACACAACACCCGAGACTTAGACTCAAAATGAACCAAATAAGACACACGGTTAATGCTACAAATGCATAAAGTGAAATGCATGTCCAAAATGATCCCAATTATGCATGTAAAAGCCCAAAAATGCAAACTCATGCACGGACAAAGCATACGACAATATTAAAGCTCAAAAGATACAAGTTAGCATGTGTAGAGGATATAAAAAGTATTTAGGGAGCAAAGGAATCGAACCGCAAAAGTCGAAAAACTCATATTCTTACAGTGGCCTCTGAAATGGCCGTTTTAGGTTTTAGTTCATTTTCCAAACGACCATTTTGGTGGCCAATATCTGAACCCGAGAGCTGTGACCGTTTCAAATTTACGAAGGATGGCCAAACGACCATTCCAAAACTGTCTGTATCAAATTTTCACATCCCGAACGGCCGTTTCTAAAAACAATAGAAAACTCTAACGGTCGTTCAGAATGCTACTGCCTCAGATTTCACACCCCAAACGACCGTTTCCAGATTTAACCAAAAATCTAAACGGTCGTTCAAAAAGTTGTTGCATCAGTTCTGAGCTTCCAAATAAACTCCAAACGGCCGTTTGTAAGACTCAATTTTGAAAAACCCGCGCAGGCCAAACAGTCATTTCCCAAATTGCATTGGGGGCCGAAACGGCCATTTCGCCTGCAAATTTTGGGCAGAAATGAACGCGAAAATTAGGGGTCCAATCCCAACACTCCCAAAACACCAAATTTGTTCTCCAAATCACATAAGATCACCATACCAAATGCAAGAAACACCATTAAATGCACACACAACCAAAGATCATGCATCCAAGCTAAAAAATGCATAATCCCACATGAATGCATTCAAGCTCATTTATGGCAAAATGTAATAAATGCAATCCCAACCAAAAACCATGGATTAAATACAACATATACAACACATAAAGCTCATAAATGAAGTCGTCAATCAATTACATCAATCGAAGAATCACAATTCAACATTTTGGCATAAAACCCTTACTATTCATTCACATTCCCGAACTCATACAAAATCACAACTCCAAGAGAAAAACGATCAATAGAAAAATAAAAGAGATCTTGAGAAGTCTAAAACTTACTTAGGATCGAAAAACAACGAAGAGATCGTGGGGAGTCCGAAGCTTGAAGGGAGGGTTGGAGTTCTTTTTCTCTTCTTTCTTGACTTAGGAAATATGTTGGTAAAATGAGGAAGAAGGAAAGGGGTTCAAGAACTTAAGGGTTTGGACCGGTCGGTTTTCTTGGCTCGGTTCGATTCAAGATTTTTCCGGTTTAATTGGTTCGGTTTAAAAATTATCCGGTTCAAATTCCAAAATTCTCAAAATTCAAAATACGAATTTAAATCACAAAAATTCAATTAAACCAAATAATTCAAATAAAACTATCCTAAGCGCAATAAGAAATTAAATCGCATAATTACCTGACCGAACTGTAGAACGGGGTGTCACGCTTACATATTTGAGCTCAAGTCCGTCTTTGATTCTCGCCCGATCAACGATCCGAGGTAAGATTTTAACTCCTCTCCTCGTGTGCTTCAATTCGATCTGAATAACTTTTTTTCCTTGCTTGATTCTTTAAACTTGGAGAAGATGATAAATAGTGATTATATATAAAAATTTGATCCAACTTTCATTCTTGAACTACTTGATCTAAGATTGAGATATGATGTTTCCTTGAGCTCATTTGATGCTTATTTGATGGAATTTTGGTGGTTAGTTGAGTATTGCTACAACTCCATTAATGGATCTTGAAGAAGATAAAAATGACAACTTCTTTTTCTAGCTTGTTTCTTGTCATTTTTATAGGATATTATGTTAGAGCATGTTTACTTGAACTTATGCGTTGATTTTTATTGCATTTAGTTGAGTTCTGAGGTGGCTTTGATCATTCTTGGTTTCTCCTGTGCGGGGAGTTTTCGTGTTAAAATGTTCCCCCGGGTGAGAACCTTAAGGATAGAATATTTCTGGACAATTTTACCCGGCCGAGCATGTAGCACCCCGGAGCACAGAGCACTACATCCCCCACACCATAGCCCGACACGTGTAACGAAATAGAGACTTCTCACACGCATCAAACTACAGCGAACAGGTGACAAACAAAATCACACCGAGGCTAAGCTGTCTAGACCCTAATTCAGAGTGCACAACAAACACGAATTCATAAGCGGAAGCACAAGATCATCATAAATCACTCACACATGCAATGACCACGGGCCGACAAAATTTAAACATTCGATTCACATGCGGACTTAGGGGCACAGGCCTCTTTTTGAGACACAAATACAAGCTCGACAAGGGCAATTTAAATCATACATACAAATTCCCTAAGTTAACAAATTATATTCATAACCTTATGTATAATCTACAAATTATGGAAGGTGTAAAATGACAATTGAAATATGCCAAAAACTTTAAGCTATAAGACTCAACACTCGAACGACTCAAAAGAAATCGTCGCCTAACTCGAACCAAAAACCTGCACATGCAACTCAAGGAACAAAAGGGGGAAAAAGAAAACAACGAGGAGGGGTCAGTCCTAAAGATTGGTAAGGGGGCTAAGACACGCACACGTACATATACATAAGAGCAAAGCATGGCAAAAGTTTAAAGACTCATGAACCGGGGCATGGTTTTTGCAATCCAAAGCATTTTACCCGTGATAATAAATATATGAAGAAAAGAGTTCAGCTGAAGGCCAAAATCCACCAATTTTAGGTAATTATAAATCTACGCTGGTTTCACAAGTTAAGAGCATAAGCAAAACACACGCACCACTCGGCGAGCACGAGTCCTAAGCCAACCTTTCTCCATTTATACTTTAAAGCAAAAGGGCGAAATGCAAACAAAGCAAAACAAATACATATACCTCCTTCTCCAGGTGATGGAAGGGCCGCGCGACCCAAACCATCTGCAAAATATCAGGGTCATGAGTTTCGCAACACTCACTTCCCAAGGACTCCATCCCCCACCAAGCTTCCTAGTGGGTTATAGGCTGATCCTTTAAGTTGGAGACCGTACTAGGGAGTACCTAATGGCCCGCTGCTGTCCAGGGACTCCTTTTGCACCAAATCTCCCAGGCCCAAGAATAACTCATAAAGCATACTCCACACAGATCTCGATAGCAAAACACACCCACACACCCTCTCTTTTCAAATCAAACGAACGAAAAATAGTTTACGTATACATAAAAGCAGTTTTCAAAAGTTTTATGACAAAAGGGTTAATTCCCAAAAAATACATATTGAAAACATATGTACATATATATATATATATATATATATATATATATATATATATCCACATGTAGGCTTAAAACTCATTTAGGTTTCTAGGTCATAATAACTAAAAGAAAGAAAACCTCACCTTGACGACCAACCAAACTAAGAAAACTCAAAGCACACCTAGAAACCTTCTTGACACCCTCGAAATGAACCTCTAAACAAAATAGATGACAAAAGACAATGTTAGACTCAATATGAACCAATTAGAAGCTCGCAAATGCTTATGTACATGAATGATGCAAATGATGCGATGTACTTCATATAAGTTCACACTTAGGCATATCAAAACAAATAACCAAATATCACACCATTAATCCTTGAAACAAACTCATTTCATGTCAAATAATTTCATATTAAGTCATATAATATCAAACAATGAGCATCCATAATTTTAAAGTTCATGTAAGGAGCATCGAACGCATCACTTAACCATTTACCTTCAAAGCTCGCATAAAATGTATAATTCCATTTTATAAGCATAAATCATAATTCATAACATAGAATTCAATAATTAAAGATCACATTTCATGCATATAAACTCAAATAGAAGGAATTAAGCATTCAAGAGCATATCATATCATTTAAAGTGTTCAAGTATATATCACGTAAGACTCGTATTAAACACTTTCATATATGTAATTCATGCTTAAAGATATATAATTAAATGATAAAAGGACACTTACAGATAATGTTTCATGTACATAAATTCCAAATAAAATCATAAAATAGCATACAAGCATCATTACATAATATAAAGTATCGAAAAACACGTAAAAAAACGTACGAAATAAGAGAACAAACAAAGAAGTGATAACGAAACAAAAACAAAGAAAGGCTTTGGGGGGGAGGAGAATGAACTGGAGATTTCCCCCAGCCAAGGAAATCCCTACTGCCCAAAAAAAAACACTCCCCAAACAGGGAGTTTCAAGCTAAAAATCTCCCCCGGCCGGGAAGATTCCCCTACGCGAAAAGTAACAGCAACGACAGAGCCGCTCCCCTGCCAAACCAACACAACAATAATAGAAGCAATTCAAGGAATCAAAGCATGAATTATGAGCATCCAATGCAACAACCAAACTTCCTAAAAGCTCACATAAACCGGCAATAAACAACAACTCAAAGCAACATCAAGGAAGAAGGAAAAAACTTCAACTATGGCCATGGTAACTCAAGAAATCCCAAACTATCATGCAAAATAATTTTATACCATCAATTCTGGGTGTATTAGGATCATTTAGGATGCATCAAACTCAAAGAAAGTACAAGGAATCAAGCAAATTCATGAAATTGGTCTCAAACCCTTACGATTCACATATATGAGCATAACTCAATCAATTCTCCATGAAAATCAGCCAATGAGCACTTAAAAAAAATGGGATCGAGAAGATGAAGAATATAATTTTGGACTTACCTTTCAAAAATGAGTGATTTGGTAAAGATTTGAGCTTGAAATGTCAAAAATGGTGGAAATGAATAGTGCATTTTCTTCTCTTCTCCTTAGTCTCGATTTTCTGAAGATAAAACCCTTATTTTTCTTGAGTTAAGTGAAATTAAAGGCTGACGAGGTGTTAGGGGATTAGTTAAGGGAGGTGTGGGGCCAAGAATCACTCAATTTGGTCAAGTATTGAACAAGTTATTGGCAAATTGGTAAAACGTGGCAATGCAACGCGTGGCCTTCATTTTGGGCAAGTTTCGGGGATCCAAACGGGCTTACAAAGTTACAAGGCAAGGTTATTTAGCTCCCAATTCTCATCACAAATCCAACAATACTTCCAGAATTTGAATCCGAATTCCCTAGCTCAAGTTATGGCCTTCGGAACACAAGGCGTGCTAAAACGAGTTAGGCCCTTGTGTCCCTGACAAATAAAATATGGTGCATTACCATATCAAAAAAGTCTGAAAATGAAAAACGAGCATATAGGCAAACTCATAACACATAAAACTCATGCATATTAAATTTTCGTAAAATTTGGAAATAATTCGGTACTCAAACGAATCGAAGACAAGTTCAAGAAGTTAAAAACGTTTAAATATTCAATCTTATTATTTAACAAATAATTCATTCTAATTTAAAAATTAATTTAATATTAAAATAAACATAAAATTACATAAATAAATAATTTACATGCACATTTACCACTCTCGTAAGTGCGTACCTGTACGGTCGGACGAGCTGGGTGTTATAGGGTACCCCTCCATCCGAACTCCAATTGATCTGAAATTTTAACTCTAGAAACCTTTGGAAGTCTAGAACATTTTCCAATTGGAATCACCTCAAAATTTATTGTGGTTTGTGAGATATAACTGTTTCATTTTTGTGTACTCACTTCGCCAAGAAACTGCATTCGTTAACTTCAAACCTACGCCATTTTTGGATTCCTTTGAATCATGATTCGAGCCATATACCATTTCTCAAACTCAAGTTATACTTGTTTTTCTACAGCTTGTCCATTTCAGAAAACCGTCATCTTTTGCTTGTTTTCACTTGGAACCCTTTTTCATGTTTTTATTCCGTTTTTCTCGTACCTTTCCATCTCCGAACATTTTTTATTATGTTATGTGTATTATTTGTCCTTATGCATTAAGATATGTTTTGAAATTGTATGATTTGGTTATGGGCAAAGTGTGTTATGTGCTCTTAAGTAACTAATTGCCACCATATGCATTACAATTGCTTTTCATTGCATTAATTATGCACATGAACATATCTCAATGTGTCGTATACATACGTTAAGCTATGAAATGCATTCCTTTGTATGAAATGAGTTAGCATATGAACCTTGCCTATGTGTTTGCCTCTCTTAAGTGTTTATGCATACACCGTGCGCTTATGTGGTTCATCCTTAAGTGTAAGTTTTGTATTTTTGTCTTCAATTTGTTCAGGTGCACCCGGGGTGGTGTTTCGTTAGCCGTGTTGATTTTAGGGTGGATCAATTGTCTCGTTCTATGTTCTGTTGGTGTAAGGTGAGGTTAGGTTATCGTTAAATCCTAATGAAGTTCTAGTTTTCTGTGCATGCGAGCTATAACCTTAAGTATATGTAAATACGTGTGAATAATATAATTTGTAAACTTGCTACACGATTTCAAATATGGTATACAATGCACAAGCCTATGTATGCTTGATTTGGTTTGATTTAATTTTGATAAGTTTTCAACATTGAACTATGCTCCAAACAGTGCGCCTCTTATGATCCGTGAGCTACGGGATAAGGATTTGCATTAGATTTGGCATGAAGAGGTATGTATGGCATAGATGTTGCAAGATAAGATCTGTTATGTAATTTGTATTTTGTAGCGGTTTATGTGCTTTGTTTTGTTCTGCATTGATATTGGGCCCTAGAGTTATGGGTAAGGGAGACGCTAGGACAGCCATGAGGTCGCTGGTTTACCACCCCTGTGCACAATCTCCAAATGTTTGATAGGACTAACCCTGAACCTGCCAGGAGGTTTGCTGGGGACATGGGACCCTAATGGTTGAGTGTACGCGGTCCCCTCGTCTGTACGGATGGTTAGGGTCGCACAATCCTTCAATCACTGGAGAAGGAGATTATTCTGTAAGTAAGACATGTTAGTTTTTTGCTTGATGTATGAGGAGCCCAGGATGGGATTTGTTACTCGTACCCGCTGAATTTTGCATGTATACGCTGCTAAAGTTCGCGAAACGGGGATAGACTCATAATTAAGATAAAATATGATTCTTTTGAAAGTATAAGCTAAGTTATGAAATGATTTGATAAATTTTGGTCTGATTTGATATGTCTGTTTCACACGAATTTGTTAAGTTTTATTATGAAACCCCTACATGTATGTATCACGGGCAATGTTTGGCGTGCAAGAACTATTCCTAAGTTCATAAACCCTATGATTCGAATGTGCTTTGCTCTTATATATATGTAGTGTGTGTGGGTAGCCCCTCACTCAGTCAGTGTGACTGACCTCGCCCTCCCCATGTTTTTAGTGTGCAGGTTTTGGCTTTGGAGTTCGAGCTAGGCAACGTGAGTCGAGTCCCTTGAGTCGGTCGGGTCCTTATTTTAGTTTAAGTTCTTAAATTTGCATTTGTATTCGAATATGTTTGTAAGAATATTATGAATTTATACTTGACTTTCTTATGCATAAGTTTTATAATTGTCCTTGTCGGACTTTGTAATTATGTTTTAAAAGAGGTCTGTGTGCCTAAATTTGCATGTGATACGCATGTTTATTTCCAGTTGGCCCGTGGCCATTGCATGTGTACGAGTTTTGCTTCCAGTTGCATTTCTTTTGGTTGGTTGGTTTTATTTACAGGGTCTACATTTCACCTAGTTTAGGTATGGTTTTTATTTGTTTCTCGTTCGCTATAGTTTGACACATAAACGGATTTGCCATTTCGTCACTCCTGTTGGGCCATGGTGCGGGGGATGTGGCGCCTCACGTCCGGGGTGCTACACCATATAAGGACATTAAATTTCTTTTATTTTTATTTTTTTCAATTGATATAAATGATTTTTAGAATTTTCATGATGAACAATGGAGAATAGTGTTGATAGAATAGAACAGCGAATATTAGTAAAAATTAGATTTTTTTTCATGATTTTTATATAATTTACTCAATATTGAAAAAGTTATAAATAAGGTAGACAAAGATAAAGAGAAAATATCCACTTGGGAGAGTGTTAGAAAGAAAAAAAAAAGATAAAAGAGAAAATATTAAATATGTATTATATGTTACTTTGTGAAACTTAGTTTTCTTTTTTACCCTCCACAATAATGCACAGACACGGAAACAAAGGAGTTAATAACCAACAAAACTCTATGTTAGTTGAAAGTATCATAAAAAACCCCGACAAAGAAGTACTTCAAAAAATCCTGTGATTTTTAAAATAAACTCACCACCCCTTCATCTCAAATAGTCAACAAAAAAAATAGTGAAATTTCAATTATACCCTTATACATTATTTCAGACATATAATGTTACTAAAAATTATTAAATAAGTTTAATAATATATATTAACAACTTATTATTTATATATATATGTGTGTGTGTGTGTATATATATATATATATAATACATATTAAGTGTATTCAATCCAACATTATAAAGAGAAATTGATGAACACGATGACAGTTGTCTTGAAGCCTGGGTCGCCATGACGGAAGAGAAATTGACGGTCAAAGTGTGTTCGAAGGGGTCAAGTGTGATATTTTTGAAAGATTAAGGGGCAAATTGCCCAAAATCAAAGAATAAGGGGCAATCCGCCCTGAGGCCCAAAGGACGGGGGTGATTGTATAGTTAACCCTTAAAAATAATATATATATATATATATATATATATTTATATCGTCTTGATCATCTAAGCCACCGCCAATCGCCGACGCCTTTGCCACCGACGGGATCTCCTCTCTAGCCATTGTTAACGCCGCCTCCACCATCGCCTACGGCGGAGTGAAGGTACGGCAGCGTGAATGCGGGCAGCAATGGGATGACCTTTCCGAACATTCTTCGACGACGAAATCTTTGGGTTTCGATTAAATTCGACGAGGCAATTCTATTGGTGACACTCCCGTCACCTGAAACGAATGACGGCGACGACGGAGCAACTGAGGCATATTGCTATTCACGGTGATGATTGATTTCGGGTGAAATTTTTCGATGACCAACATATGCATTTCGAACTTCTCAATAGGGGTAAGCTAGTGCAATTTACGAATTTGAATTTGTTAAGCGGTTTGAGAGTAATTGCAATTTCAATTTTTCAATTTCGTGTTTCTAGATTGAAAATTGAGGACAAACGGTTTGGAATTTCCCAAAAATGATATATATA